>ML853783.1:19022-33584 GCA_009831015.1 Picea engelmannii
CATATGAAGTGACACATCATTTAAAACCATGTCTTAAAACTCCAGACTTAAAGAAATTATCCAAAAAGCTAAAATGTAAATCATAACAAGTTGAAAACAAGGATTAAAATCAATTGAAAGCTGACAATGAATTGCAGGTAGGAAGGGTTTTGGATTAGGGTTTCTCAGTAATCAAAAGCAAAATTAGAGACTAACAGAACACATATGGCAATCATATCATCTGATATCAACCTGCACAGAAACAATATCATAATATAAACTGAGTCATTTGGGCCATTCTTCCACTCACATCTGTGAGATCTGGAAGAGCATCTGCCCACAAAGAGTAAAACATCAACGATGGGCTATCTGGACTATTCTTCTCAAGCAAGGAAGAATAACTGTCTTGATTTCTGAGCCTGGACCATTCACCTATCTGGGCCATTCCTCCGGCACTAAACAAAGCGCAACCTGGAGAGAATGAGTCTGCCCAAGGGAATGCTTATCCTTAATTGCTGAACCTGGACCATTCACCTATCTGCGCCATTCCTCCGGCACTAAACAAAGTGCAACCTTGAGAGAATGAATTTGCCCTAGGGAATGACTGTCCGGACCATTTCCTAAGGAAATGACTGTCCTGCACCAACCTCTAAAACGGACCATTCTTCGAAACTGCTCACAACTGTGAGCTTCGAAAGAATGGCTGTCTGGCGAGGCAGACCAATCTTCTTGACCACTATTGAGATTGACCGTCAAGAAGAAAGACTGTCCTAGACCATTCCCCCACACTGGCCACAAGGGGAATCACTGTCTATGGTACATCAACAATCCATCGAACCATTTTCATTACAAAAATGATTGTTCGATCTGGACCATTTTCTGAACGGGAAAATGCTTGTCCGTCAAAAATCTCAAACCACTTTCTGAACTTGAAAGGGAACTGCTCATCCTGGACTATTTTTCGAACTGAAAAATGACTGTCCATAAATCAATAACACATCAGTCCTCCCTCCCAATCTGGGAGTCATCTCTTCCTTTTTCAATAAGGAAGTCGTCTCCACGAGCTCCAACTTGAGTACGCAAACTCTTTCATCTTGGACAGAGGCCTTACCAAAATATCTGCTTATCTGCTCATCTGTGGAGATATATATATTGGAGAACCACTTCTCTTTTCTGGACTTCATCACGGAGAATCTAATGCTTGATCTCAATGTACTTCGGTCTTTCTGGAACACTGGTTTTCTCTGAAGGCTTCATATAGCTCTGATCAATATAGTATATCATTGTTGGATTCATCTTTTGTTTCCTGCTAGCTCATAACATCGTGGCAAGGGTCAAACTAGAACATATCCAAGTGGTACTTCTTTTGCCATCATGAGAGTTTGTCATGGATTAGCAATCCATCATTCTAAGCTTCTGAGGAACCATTCTGATACAATATCTCTGTTATAGAAAGTTTTCACCACGCTTCTGCTGTGCATTGGAGGCTCTGCACCAAGTTGTTTGAATCCGTATGAGATCTTCTTCCATCTATATACAAGACTCTCTTTCTGGTATACCTCAAAACCTTGAGGTTGCTCTACATACGCTTCTTGTTCAATTATTCTGAGAACATTCCTTACATTTATTTGATGTAAAGTCCATCCCATGGATATTGCAGAAGATATAATGGCTCATGTAGAGGTATGTCTGGAACAAGCTATCATCATAGTCCTCTCCCTCCATCTGGGAGAACCTTTGGTTTTGTATCTCGCAATGCTTTCATTCATAAGTCTTCCATACACTGTTCTTCATCATAATTGTCATTTCTTCTGCTTGATTTCTTCTAGAAGGTTTAGATCAAGCTGGTAGTCTTATGATTCTCGATATAATGACTGGTTGTTCTGGCTTTTCTTTCTCTCTTGGAATCTTCATGTTCTTCTTCATGTTTCTCTTTAGCTCTTGGGTCCATGGAGTTTTCTATAGATTCCATGCCTTGAGGATTCCAACTTCTTCCTTTCATCATAGGATCATGGATGTGGATGGACAACCAGGGATACTTTAAGGCTTCTTTTCGAAGAAGACTTCTTCTAAAGTCAAACTGAACACGTGCTGCTTTTCATGGTTGCTACCATTGATGAGAACATGGATAGATACTTCATCATCTTCAATGGATCATATTATTTACGATTATCTCCCTCCTAATCCTTGCTTCATGCATGAATGCATGCTCTTCTTTTGGAATTATATAATCGACTCCCTCCATCTAACAGAGTCCACACTTCCGTTTGCATCTTTATTGCCTTATGCAAAGTGTCATAAGTCCTTTTCCAATTTCCTCTTGATTGTTGACTTCTTTTTGTTTTTACTTCTTCTAGGTTTCTTCAAGTTTGATTCTAATTTCGGCTTATCTTGCAGTTGTTACTTATGTAATAGCTTCCACATGAATTGTTACCAGGGGTTGTTGATGTACTTCATCCTTTCATGTGTATTGCCTATCTTGTAGTCTGTAATGTCCCCATTTTGGGACATTATAACATTACAACATTTCAGAGTGTTATGCCTACCTGAGTAGCTAGATAGGGGTGACAGAGAGTTCGGGAGATATTGAGGGGTTTATTTGGGCCCGACTTGTATCATTCATCATCAGGATCCATTCTGCACARCTGGGCTTTGGTTCCGTTGCATWCCGACGATTTCCGTAATTTTGARTTATTATGGGTCATATCTTAATTAAATTCACTAAGAAGGTCATAATGGGCATATTACTTGGAGAAACCTCTTAGTSTAATAGCTCATCGGRATTGAGATGAAGAGCATTACAGGATAAGATGATGAGAAGTGACTTTCAGTGGTTGGAGAAGCCATCAGGATGGATAAAYCACTTTTTACAGGAAAAATGGTTAATTAATTAATTAATTAAGTGATATAATCAAGGAATAATAAAATAAAGTAAAAGTCACTTGGAGGGAAAAKGTCAACAACGAATTAGGGTTTCAGGAAGCTATAAAGGAAGKGTAAAGCAACCTAATTCATTATGCATTGTTATGATTTGATGTTGAGAGTTCCCAGAGGAGGAGGAGAGTCGACCTAACTRTTTTGTGWTTTCTGGAGGAAACCACCACCATTGATCGGTTTCGGTGTTGAGAGACACACCCTAGCCCATCGSAGATACCATCCAGGTATTTCACCGTACTTTTCAGGAGCATCCATTGYAGAGTGCACAACTYAGCCAGTGAGGGCGCAAGTCAGTTTGAGGGTTTGGAGAGYTGCACGAGATCCGTATCCAGATTGCAGTTTCCTTCMAACCCATTTGAGATCCAGCCAGGGCGCTTCTATTGAGCCATCTATCGTCAGATTYTGACGGTGGAATCTTGCAGATTGACTCATTCAACCATTTAGGGCRCAACTCTTCCGTACAGACATTTGGTGTTGCATGCAGAGTTTYAGAGCAGATCCAGACAAATCCTTCCGACCCATTTCCTTATTTGRCGAGAYGATCGTTTTGAGCCATATAGCARTAGATTCCGTTGGTGGAATCCTTTGGGGTGCATCYAGTGCTCCAGGAGGTGCGCAAACCCCCCAGGGGTCCAGATCCCGTGCCTTAGAGACCAGATTCRAGATCCGRCRCTCACCCATTTCAGTCTAGAGGCCAGGGTGCTTCTTTTGGAGCAGTTTCCAGTGTATTCCGACGGTTTGAACTTCCGGRCGAGTTTTCCAGTTGGTAGCGGTTACCGTACTTKGCCGGAATCACATATTTTCGCCRATCTATCCGTGCATGCATTAGATTTGCTATCATCTTCTGATCACAGGTATTTTTATGTTATTTGATTGTATTCCAGTACTGATGCATGAGATCTGGCTGATGTTTATATTCTATATTTCCAGTAGGCTATTGTATTTCCATGCTCGAACCGTATTATACATGATATTGGGCAGTTGATGTTCTTTACTTCTGCATGCATCCTTTATATGCTGTTTAAACCATAAATGTGCAACATGCACATGCAATAACCATCAAGATCTCAAACATACAACTGAAACGCATCCAGAAACCCCMAGTGTATCAGACCTGCAAGACAGAATAATAGATCAGTAGCAAATATCTCGATCARCGGGATCAAGGATATTTTAGTCATTGTGATAGCAATCCTTATCTTRTTTGTTCTTCCATAGATATAGTTTCTCTTTGAACATCTTATCTTCTAAGAAATAGATATGCAAGATATGTAYAGAAACTATGTAAACATGGTATGTACAAGAACTATGAAGAGTATTGTTACCTTGTCTTAGAAGAAGAAGTYTGTTTTATCCTTCTTGGTCTTCTTTGAAGGTTCCTTTTCTTCGGCAACYGATGCTTCGTGTGTTTCCTTCCTTTTCTTTAGCTCRGGATAATGATTCTTGTAGTGACCATATTTTYGACAGTTGAAGCATTATATTTTTGACATATCTTTCTCTTGATTTGATTTCTTCCTGGAGCCAAACTTCCTTTTATTCCTGAAATTCTTGAACCTTGCTGTGAAAGCTTGATCATCGTATTCCTTTTGGGGTTTCTCTTTTGCACTGATCCTTGATTCTTCTTGTGCACAACAAGTCCAAAATTCTTCAAATGTAGGATACTCCTTCCTTGTGTTCATGCTTGTGGAAAATGCATCCCATGTCTTGGGAAGACCATTGAGTACTATATTTACCAGTTCCTTCTCTGAAATGATCTCTTCAATAACTTGTAGTTGATCTCTTAACTGAGAGATTCTCACAAAGTATGATGTTATGCTGTCATCATCATTCATTTTCATGTCGCGGAGGTCATTCTTCAGACTCATTACTTGTCCAATGTTTCTGACTGAGAAGAGGTTTGTTAGGGCATCGTATATCTTCTTGGATAAGTCAAGATGGGAGATGTAGGGTATCATGTGGTTTTTTATAAAGTCCACTATGATAATCATGGCATTGATGTCACTGTCTTTGAACTTCTCCATAACTGCAACGTTCTAAGGTTCCTTCTATTTTCCTTCTTCGAATTGTGGTTCCGTGACCTTTGCTTTCACGATATCCAATACTTTATTCTTAGCAAGGATGAGGTCAATCCTTGTCTTCCATGCTCTGAAGTTAGAAGCCCCTTCTAACTTGTTTTCTGACTTCATAGAGTACGTCATAATTGCTTTGACTTGGTCAATCCTTAATTATGACCAAAAACTCAAACTTGACGTTTTAGCTTGCTGAGAGTACCAAGAGATGCGCTAGGCTAGGGCGCACTAGTCTATCCAGAAATTAGGTCAATCTCTTCACTTAAGGTGCCTCAACGAGAGGGTTAGGGTTTCGTTGCTGCAACAAAAACTAGTTGCAACTGCAATTGTAACTGAGCAAATCTTCCCAATCTATCTTCCAGCGGTTAGATTGTCCGAAGATAGTGTGGGCCCTGTTATCCCCCACTTTCAGGGATAACTAGGAGATTATGTATCGAGGCCCACAGGTCCTAGACATGGAGTACCGAGAACCAGATCGACTTGAGCATGGCCTTGGAGGGCCCATCTTTTCTCCCTTTCAGCGCCTCCACTTTGTTAGCAACAACAACAACATCCATCACCTTCAGCTTGGTCTTGCATCAGAGATGGTTCTTGCTCAATGAGGTAATGAGTCCGGGTATCATGGTATGTGTCACTCTGATCCTCAAAACATTTGAATATGTGCATTTGATTCCTTTGTTTCTAACGGGTGCTTGGATCTTATGCTTGCCCACTTGACCATGTCTGGGGGAATGACGGGATGCCCTAGCAAGCCTGTGTCCATAGGTTTTGAGTTGCCACTGGGGGATTTTTGAAGAGCCATCGTCTGTTCCCGTCACACATACCACTTTCCATCTTATTTCCCGCTCACCCATTCCGATACCTTGGTCTAGGCATAAGGTTGATCATTTAGGGGTTGTACCTTACCTTGTGGGAAGAATTGGCTAAAGGCCTGGGGGGTAAAAGTAGCTGACAATAAAAGCCTAAGAATAAAACCTCGAGATGCTTCGCCCAGGGATCCTCGAGAAAGCAATAAAAATCTTTTCATCAAGAAACAGAGGGACCCGTAGAAAAATAAATCAAGACCTAGTTGAAGGATGGGGGCTCTCATCACGAGCCAACTCATTACGTCCATGGGTGGCTAACGATATGACACTACCAGCATCTGGTTACCACGCCAGGGTAGTGGCTCTTGGTTGCATGGCCAGGAGAAAGGGGGTCTCATCACGAGCCAACCTTCTCATTTCCGTGAAAGTACTTGTGGGTAACATTGTCACTTCTGGTCACCAATCCAGGGCAATGTCCCTTAACTTCTTGAGAGAAAAAGCAATAAAAAGATAAAAAAAAATAAGACAAGACTTGTTTAGAGTATATGAGGTCTCATCACGAGCCGACCTATTAGGTCCATGAGCATCTAGCGGTATGACACTACCAGCGTCTGGTCACCACGCCAGAGTAGTGGCTCTTGGTGGCATAGCCAAGAGAAAGGGGGTCTCATCACGAGCCAACCTTCTCATTTCCATGAAATGTTTGTGGCTAACATTGCCACCACTGGTCACCAAGCCAAGGCAGTGTCCTTTGATTAGCATCTTGGAAAAAATGAAGATTAAAAGGCATGAATGGGTTTGGAAATATTTGCATCCATGACAGGTGCAGCTCACCCTCCACAGAGTCACCCACTGGTAAGCCATCCCTGCTATCACTGCACCTTTTGCCCAGGCATCCCCATCCACCTCACCCACTTGCATGACTTGGATTTTATCTTTTCCAGAAACATCCCTCTACCAGTAGACGCTAGCCCAATAGGACGTCCTGTCAATTTCCCCAAACTTGTATTGTAGACTTGTATAATATATTTGAGCACTAGACTGGGGTAAAGGGGTTTTGGGCACATGTTTAATAAATATTGATGATTAGATGTGATTGACATTGCTATGATCCCTGTGACTTATGAGCCCATGGAGGGCATAGCTGTTGATGTGCAGGATCATGCCCAACGGACAGGTACACATGGCAAATGATTAGTTCGGACCTCCATGGGGTTGAAGAGCCCACCTGATGGATGCTGAGACCCCAGCAGTAGAGACAGGGCAGAGCGTTTGTATCAGGGAAGATTAGAAGAATTCACCAGAGGCAGTTGAGCAGACCTGTACCTAGGGGGGTTGAGCCCTCTCCATAGAGACATTGGCCTTGGAAGGCCCAGGATGTCTCCCAGGATGCCCATGACGTCACCCAACAGTATGGACGTTTTGGGAGGCAGATATGGTAGCTTTGGCACGTGTGGTAGCTTGGAGAAGCCCGAGGAGGGCTAACATTTTGCTCCAGGAGGCTGCATTTTCCCTACAAGGGGCTAACGTCACCCTAGAAAGGGGATGACATCTCTCTATTGCTTGATTAGGGTTTAATTTTCAAACATTTAATGTAAAACAATATGATTTTAGTATTTTGGCCTTGTCGGCCTTTTTATGACCTAAAAAGTAAATTTAGGTCATTGTACTGTATAAATTGAGTGTTTTTACCTTCATTTTTTCATCATCTCTCACTCACTCATTAGTGAGGTCTGAAATTTGCACCATTTTTGGGGTTATTGGCTGAAATTGTGAGGCGCACTTGTTTAAGGAAGACTTTTTCTTGGCATTTCTCTTGGTGGAAGGTGTTACAACTAGGGTTTTGCTATGTGATTTCTTGGTTAAATGTAACTGAATTTCTGCAAAACTTCTTGATTGAATGGTTGTAGTGTTGTTTTCTTGCATTTATTATTATTATTGGCTGAATCAAACCCTAGGTGACAAGCACACATTGAAGGTCCTTGTCTCATGTCCCCATCAAGATTTTAAGCCATTTGATTTGTTGAAGAGGATAGAGCCTTGCCATAGCAACACTCCATCCATCTTTTTCTTGCTAGCCGTTTTTCCTTATTTGTTGAGCTAAGAAGGAAAAAACACACCAAGGCCTAGGTCTCTACACCTTGGTGAGCCGATTTTCCCTAGGGTTTGACTAGTAAAGCCTTGCTTTAGCAACATGTTGCTTACAAACCTTCTTGTCTTAATTCTTATCAACCATTATTCAAAGCTAGCCATTTTCCATTAAGCTAAGGAAGGAGGAGAGAGCATTGAGGCCTAGGTATTCCACACCAAAGTGAGCCTCTCTCCCCTAGGGTTTCATCTTTGAGGCCTTGCCATAGCAACGCTTCAAAGTTTAACTCTCTTGTCCTTAGTCTTACCTTTATCACTTAGTCCTTAAGCTTTTGCATCCTCTTTTTGACTCCATATACCCTAGGAGCACATTGATCTAAGGCCTTTTGTGTTGAGTGACTTGATCCTACAAACTTCCAATACTTTGAACAAACCCTAACTATAACTAACCCTAGCTTAGACTAACCTTTACTGATCCTAGTGCTGCCGTCTTCTTTCATGTTATAAACACCTTTTGTGCAGCCTCTATTTGTCTCTAAAAGAAATTGAATGATTAGCTAAAGCGTTGCTTCAAGTATTGTTACATTAATGATAAATTGCCATTACTTATTGTGAAGTGCCTTTAACATTTATTGAGAAGTAATATATATTGTAATCATTGCTATCTTGTAAACATTGATTTACTTCGTCAATATCATTATACAATTGCTTATTATTAGAAAGTCATTTATTATATGAAGTACTAACCAACAAGCAAGCTTGCACATATAGTTTTATTGTTGCTTTGTCTCAGGCAGGTACTTTTATTGGTTATCACTTCCGGTTATCTTTATTGGCTATAAGCCGGACTTTCTGATCAGGTGGTGACTTGTGAGGGGGACTATTATCACTTAGCCTTGCTAAACCTTTTGCCTTCTTAAAACCCCAAGTCATCAGTGACATCTCCCTTGGGCCTTACCTCCATAAAAAGAAATAACTTTCCCATCGAGGTGACAGTCGGTGGGATCGGTTCAGTTATGCTAGTTTGACCTCTATTCATCAATCCTTTATCCTAACTACAAACTGTGCAATAACATTTTGGCACCGTTGTCGGGGAACACTGAGTCGATTCTCCTCATGACGACACTTTTTCGGTAAGCCTTGCCTCTAGAGCCTTTATCTTACAAGCTTACCTGGCGACTCCACTTAGGGTGTTTTCCCTTATCCTTTGATAATTTCAAGCAAATTATCTGGCGACTCCACTAATGACGAAGCCAAATATGACTTCTCAATGGGACCTGGGGAATTTCAAACCCCTTCACATGAGTAAAATCTTGGGATACCCTCGACAGATGCCCCCGAATTACGAGAAATGGCTCCCTAAATTCACTGGTAGTGATGGGGAAAGAGCCGATTATCACATGAGTGATTTCTGGGCTTTCTTTCAACTCCATCCTATCAGTGATGATGCTGAAGATTTGGTTATGAAGCTTTTCTCTGCCACCCTTTATGGCAACGCTAGGGAGTGGTATGACAACCTCCCCAATGCCAGCATCACAGCTATGGAACAGTTGGAAGAGACCTTTCTCAAAGGTTGGGGTTTGAAATTGGAAGATATCCAAACGTTTCTAAAAGAACTAGAGTATGCAAAACAAACTAAAGATGAGACTGTCTGGGATTTCCAACGTAGATTTCAGAGATTGCTATATCAGATTCCAGGAGACCATTATCCTGAAGACAAGTACCTCGTAGATCTTTTTACAAATGCACTCTTGGCGCATTTAGGATTTCTCTTAAGTAAAAAGAGGCCAAAAACACTCCATGAAGCTTGTAACATGGCCATGCAAATTGAGGTAAATCTCTCCTTGTCCAAAGGAAAACACACTTCCTCTTTATGGACCAGAATTAATGGCCATACTGTGGACACTCTCAGTTTGATAAAACTAGTTTCCCTTGAAACCTTTACTGATGATTCACAAGAAAGAAGGGAACAAGTTTTTGACCAGCAGAATGAAGACAGGGTTAAGGAGCTGGAACTTAAGCAAAGTGATGAAGTATCAACTTGTGCTTTTCCCTCTGATGAGGCCATCCAAGAGCCTATTTCTCCTGCACAACAAAGGGACAATGAGGTTAGATGCTTTCCTTTTCAGGATTCAGATAACACCTTGTTCCATGATTCAAAAGATGAAGGAGAAATGAAAGCCTTGAACGATGTGAATTCTCCTTGCTATGCAATTAAAGACAAAGGGGCAGTTCATGAGGATGAAACAATAATGCATGCTGAAAACACCAAAGTCCTCAAAGCTCCTGCACAAGAAGAAACACTAAGTTACCCTCCTCCCCAAAATTTTGATGATGCTCTACTTTATGATGGGGGAAATGAGGAGGAGATAAATGAGTCCTTGAACACTTCAAGTCCTGCATGTTATGATACGGATAGTGACACGGTTGATAACATTGATGAGTTCATACATGTTGGGAGACGTAGGTGGGACATAGTTGGTTATGATATGGATCCCATCTATGACATTGAGTCATTTCCAAGTGTTGCCTTTATCACAGTAGATTACTCTTGACCAGTGGCAACAAGGAGATGAGATTTTTACCCGTACTTTTCAAAAAACCAAGGATGACCTAGTACCCTATTTTCCTGATGATTTTCAGTCTTACCTTGAGGATTTTGGTGAGTACTCCTCTGAGCACTTGGACTCTTTCCATGAAGATGGTTATCAACCACTGTTGTGCTCAGGTCTTGATAGGAGTAAAGACCTTCTTTTCTTAATGAAGGATCCTTGTGACAATTTTCCCCAACCACCTCCGATTACCCTACCTTGTTGTGTCTCTAGAGTTGTGGTTGGAATTTTTTTTTTGATGTTGAGTTTCCTCTAGGGCAAACCCTAGAGTCCAAGGGTTGGTTGGATACTACAAGTTTGAGTCTGTTATCTCATTTTTTCGACTTTCCCTTGATAGTATGCCAGTCATTTACTAGATCATTATCAATCCCTTCCCAGACTTCAGAGTGTGAGGACGTCCTAGGTAGCCATTTTGCAGACCTTTTGAGTCATTGTTCTAAACCTTGGACTTTCCGTGACCCCTTCCTGAAGTGGATTGAGTACTTTCCTCAGAGAAGGACTTGGCAAGATTTTATCCCTCCCACCCGCCTCCATGAGTTAGACTTTGTGACTTCCGATAAAACGACATATTCCTAACCCATGTCATTTTTGTGCTTGATTTATCACTGTTTTGGTTTATGATGAAGCACAAAGGCAGGTATTGTGGGACATTGCTGGATCAGTTTTACTGGTCATTTTACTACACTTGACATCTAGCATGACAGGTAAGTGTAGGTAAGTAGGTAGGCATTTTGCATTTCTTGTATCATACCATTTGCATTGCATGTTAGAATAGTTGCTTTCACATTCACACTTATGATTGCTTTATTTTAGTTTTATATATATATATATATATGTTGGGGTGGTATCACCACCCCAAACGGTTATTGATGTTTTCTATTAAGATCAAGCAAGTTACAGGTTATGCCAGAGATGTTGAGGTTCTCATGCGCTCTACGGTGAGCACATGTCCCTGACTTGGAGCCAGATGTTATCTCCCACTTTCAAGGATAACTAGGAGATTATGTCTCGAGGCCCACAAGTCCTAGACATGGAGTATCGAGAGCCAGATTGACTTGAGCATGGCCCTGGAGGGCCCATCTTTTCTCCGTTTTAGTGCCTCCACTTTGTCAGCAGCAACAACAACATCCATCACCTTCAGCTTGGTCCTGCATCAGAGATGGTTCTTGCTCCATGAGGTAATGAGTCCGGGTATCATGGTATGTGTCACTTTGTTCTGGTATGGCATGTGGACTGTTCCGTACGACCCAAAAACAACAAACGAAAGTCTGAAATCTGCCTTGAAAACTGTGCCCAAAACTGCCTCGATTTCCGTACCAAACACACACTGCTGTATGGACTGTATGGATCCATACAGTACGACCTCCCATAGCAGAAATATAACTCAGCCACAAAACATACAATCTTTCATTGGGATTTGTGCCCTAGCTCCCTTGGAAAACGTGCCCTCTTTGCTTCTCACTTTCCTCTCTCAAGCTTACTCAGAAAATCTCTCAATCTTCTCTCAATGTGTCTTGCACACTACCCAATGCATTCTTTTATAATCTGAAAATGACATTTTCCCTCCAAAGTGTCTTTTCGCCTTCCCCAACCCTAAATCCAAAGGCCAAGATTAGATCTTGCCTTTTTCAAGATCAAGGGTCATGATGCATTCCCTCCAAAATGTCTCACTTAAATTATTAAAGTGATTTCACTTTATTACATAAGTGCTTTATGGAAATAAGGTCACTTTAAAATTAAAAGGTACACTTTATTAAAAAAATCACTTTAATAAAAGAACCACTTAAAAACAACTTTATAAAAACCTATTACAAAGTTAAGTGCCTGGTAGTGTAAACATAAGGTAACATCCGCATACAAGACAAAACATGCAGAGTACCTCCCGAGCTAAAAAGCTAACATTAAGAAGATAAGCTTTCTATGATGGGCAATTTTAGACTGCTATGCTTGTACGTTATCTGAGCTTCTTTATTTTAATTTGCTAGATCTGACAGTGCTCACCAATCTAACATTTCATTGTTGTCCTAATTACTGCTGAAGAAACTAGTCATTAACATTCTCATTATTGTTGACCAAATTATCATTTAAACAAAATCAACTTTTTGACTGCAGGGTGAACTGTCGGTTGGAACCATGGCATCTTTTATTGGTTATACTTTCACATTGACATTTTCAGTGAGTAAAATATTTGTTTTGTATTTAGTATTTACTGAATTGATCTAAATTTTTGTTCGTCTTTATCTGTTAGGTTGTTGATTGGATATTTATCCTATGAAGAGCATGATGCTATTTTGTGTTAACAATTGTCATCCTTCATTTAGGTGCAAGGGGTTGTGAACACACTGGGTGATTTTCGTGGGACGCTTGCTGCAGTTGATCGGATCAATTCTATCCTATCTGAGATAGAGATTGATGAGTCATTGGCTTTTGGATTAGAAAGACAGGCTCGAGGTGAACATGTAAGTTCTGAGGAGTATGAGAATGCAGAAACTGCTGACAATGTTTCTGGCATGAATTTCAAGATTAGACATTTCATGTCAGGGCTGAAATCGACATCTAGTGTTCGTGAGCTAGCTTGGGCTGGAGATGTTGCTCTTGAAGGTCAGCCGATTGTCCTTTTCTTGGGATTCAAAATATTACAGTTTTTCTCATAATATTTTTAACCTACCAGCGGATTTTACAAATTTGCTATCCTGCTGATGCCATACTTTTGCAAAATGGCAAAGAGTTGAATTAAATACCTAGCCTATTTCTGATCGTAAACAACTTTGGTTCCCAATTCAAACTCTGTCCTTTACCTGGCCTTTGTTGTGTGTTTGTGTGTATGTATATTACTCATTTTGTTTCACTTACTACATAATAGAAGTCCCAGCTAGCTGCATTTTCAAATAGGAAGTTGGTTCACTATATAAATTTTGATAGAACTACTTTAGATAAAACACCCTAGGTCCCTCAATGGAGGATTTCCTAAAAACTCTGTTTTTCCTTATTACATTGCCAAGAAATTATTCAAGTTGTATACAATATGATGAATGTTTCCCGTTTTCTATTGCTTAAGAACATTAGGTAACTCCTTTGGTCTTATTTGCATGTTACCTGAAATTCCAACACTGTAGATATCAGCAAACATGCAATCTGATATTCATACCATAAATTTGTTGATGTAGATGTTAGAACTTAGAACAGAATCACAGATCAAGATGTTGTCGTTGTGTGTTTTTTCTTTTACTCTTACTCAGCCATCACATTTACAATGCCTATTAATTTTCCAAGTTATATATCTAACCAGTTTGCAAACTGACAGATGTATACTTTGCTTACCCACTGAGGCCTGATGTCCAAGTCTTGAATGGATTTACTCTTAACTTGAACCGTGGCTCAGTAACAGCTCTTGTGGGATCAAGTGGTGCCGGAAAAAGTACAATTGTGCAACTCTTGGCACGCTTCTATGAGGTTTATTAACTACTATGTGTGTTTGCTTCATTAATCACTTTTGCTGAGCATCATAAAGATTGTCTCTTAGATGTCAATGTATTTTGTTGGCAGCCAACACAAGGTCGAATAACAATAGCTGGAGAAGATGTTCGGATGTTTGACAAAACTGAATGGGCACGTGCTGTTTCCATTGTGAACCAGGTAATCTGAGCTCTGTCGAGAGTCACTGAGTCAACCTCATCATGATTGCCACGCCTGATTTATTATTTTACAAGCTAAGACCTTATGATCAATTAAAACTGATGCTAGAAAGTTAAGCTGCTGGAGGAATGAGTGTTTTTAGCACTTGAAACCGTCCAGTAACAGTATAACTAGGAACTGGATCATTGTCATCACAATCTGGTTCCTCTATGCTTCAAGTTAGTATGTGCTAGCGACAGGAGGGACTTCTTGAATGATCTGAGATGAGGTAATAAACTCTAACCTGCAAAACCAATATCAGATCTAGAAAAACAGCTTGATGGAAAATTATATTTCTGCATGTTAAATAAGTGGGAAACAAAACATAGAAGCAGTGTTTTAAAAACCATTGAACCGGAACCGGAACCGGCCGGTTTGACTGGTTTGATGGTCGAC
>ML853783.1:36998-48410 GCA_009831015.1 Picea engelmannii
GTCATCTTGAGTGAAGGAGACTCGGAAGAAAAGCAAGCACTCATTCCTGAGGAAAAGGCTCCAGGTTTGATTAATCAAGTTAATAAGATTCAAAGGCACACATGACAAGTTGATGACTATAGTTCAGATAGCAGTCTTTGTAAAGTATCATACTTGATAGCATGTGAGCATATAGAGGTAAATGCTTAACGTAATCATTTGTCTGATACAACTAACACCTCCTCTAGGAATAATCTCGTGTGTTAGTTCCAGGTTGCCATGGAGGAATGTTTGATCACAACACTATGAGAGTGTTGACCTCATTTCGTATTATATTCCTTACCTTTAATCTTTGCTTCAGACAAATTACAAGTGATAGCTCTAAAAGAGCTACTGTGATGATTGTTAGTGCTATTGCTTTATATTTTCAAAAGGATATTACTCTTGCTTGCTATTTTGTTGACCTTGTTCCAGGTCACCGGTAATAACCCTGAGGAAGCAATAGTGAAGGTTGCAGAAGGCAACGTACTAAAGGAGAAACCTTAAAAGAAGCAATCATCATTGGAAAATAAGAAGGTGGCTTGTATAAGCTAAAGGGTCACTCAGAAGCTGCCATGACGCACGCCATTGAGAATCCATGTGAACTTTGACATAGAAGATTAGCTCACATTAACTACAAGGTGCTACCATACATATGCAAAGCGGTCACAGGTTTACTAGAACTCAAGGTTGACCATGAAGGCGTATGCAATGGATGTGCACAAGGGAAGAACATCAAAAACCCTTTTTCGAAGAGAGACAACAAAGCAGAAGTCGTCCTAGAACTCATTCATTCAGATGTGTGTAGCCCAATGCCATCATCCTCCATTAGTGGGTATATATATTATGTATCATTTATTGATGATTATTCTCGTAAGACCAGGTTGTATCTCTTGAAATCTAAAGATGAAGTGTTCAACAAATTCAAGGAATTCAAAGCCTTGATAGAGAATCTTTCTGAAAGAAAGATCAAGATACTCAGGTCAGATAATGGAGGAGAGTACACCTCAAAAGAGTTTGTGAGCTTCTGCAAAGATGTTGGGATCAAGAGGGAACTCACTACTCCCTATAATCCTCAACAAAACGGTGTGGCTGAAAGAAAGAACATAACGATAATGGAAGCCATGAAGACTATGATCCACGATCAAGATCTTCCTATGTGCTTATGGGCAGAAGAAGCAATGACAACCGTATATGTGCAAAACCGATTGTCCCATAGTGCACTTGGGTTCAAGACCCCGGAAGAGATGTTCACCGGAAAGAAGCCAGAGGTAAGCCATCTCAAAATATTTGGCTGCCGAGTATTTATACATATACCGAAAGAGAAAAGAAACAAGTTGGAACCCTCAGGAAAGAAGGGACTATTTGTGGGATACTGTGAGGTCTCCAAGGCCTTCAGGATCTATATACCAGGTCACCGCCACATTGAGATCAACAGGGATGTGACCTTTGATGAAGATGCAACGCTCAAGAAATCAAGAAAATGGCATCTTGAAGAGGTATATGAAGAGGAACCCGTGATCCCCAGAGTTGCAAAATCAGTGAGGGAGGTTCCCAGAGCTGCTGAACTAGTGAGGGAAGTCGTAACTTTCCCTGATGAGGAAATTCTAGAAGATCACGACGTAGTAGAGTTTCAAGAACCTCCTCAGATGACGATCTCCCATAAAAGAAAGTCAGCTTGGGCTAGAGAGCTTATTCAAGATGGAGATAAATATGGTGTTCCTGAAGGAACCACGAGACATGTGAAGAGACCTAAGCCATTCTCCAGTTATATGGCATTGATGTGTGATCTCCTAGAAAAAGAGCCTACTTGCTTTGAAGAAGCCATTCAGAAGAAAGAATGGGCAGATGCCATGACAGAAGAATACCAATCCATAATAAAGAACGATGTATGGGAAATAGTTCCTAGACCGAATAACAAGGATGTGGTATCGGTCAGATGGCTCTTCAAAATAAAACATGCTGCTGATGGAAGTACTGAGAAGTATAAAGCAAGATTTGTAGCTTGTGGCTTTTCTCAAAAAGATGTCATTGACTATGAAGAGACATTCGCTCCTGTAGCCAGATACACTTCAATCAGAACCATCATAGCCCTTGCAGCTAAGATGAAGTGGAAGTTACACCAGATGGATGTAAAGACAGCTTTCCTAAATGGTGTTATCGAAGAGGAAGTGTATATAGAGCAACCTCAAGGATTTGAAGTTGAAGATAGGAAGTCTCATGTCTGCAAGTTGAAGAAAGCCTTGTACAGATTGAAGCAAGCTCCTAGAGCTTGGTATGGCCGGATAGACAACTTTCTGACGAGCTTGGGCTTTACCAAGAGTAAAGCAGATTCTAACCTCTACTTCAAGGTTATGAACGATGAGCCAGTAATGCTATTATTGTATGTGGATGACTTATTCTTAACTGGAGAAGAAAAGCTCATCACTGAATGTAAGAAGAGACTCGCTTCAAAATTTGAGATGAAAGAGTTCGGCCTAATGCACTATTTCTTAGGTCTTGAGGTATGGCAGAGTCCAGAGAGGATCTTCCTTAACCAAGGAAAGTATGCAGTCGAAATCTTGAAGAGATTCGACATGTTAGAGTGCAAGCCCATGAATACACCTATGGAAACGAAGTTGAAGCTATTGGTCGATACTTAGTCAGAATTGATTGATGTCACACTGTATAGACAGATTATTGGATTGTTGATGTACCTAACGAACACCAGACCAGATATTTGTTTTGCCGTGAACACCTTGAGTCAGTTTCTGGTAGAACCCAAATATGTTCACCTTGTGGCTGCAAAACATGTGATGAGGTACCTTAAGGGTACATTAGATTGTGGTCTCAATATGATGGAGATCATGATTTCACATTGAGTAGGTACACTGGCTCAGATTGGGTAGGAAGTGTTTCTGACAGGAAAAACACTTCAAGGATGTTGTTTCAGTTTGGGATCAACCATGATCTCGTGGTAGAGCAGGAAGCAATCCAGCATTGCTCTCAGCACAACGGAAGCAGAATACATTGCTGCATGTATTGTCAGCTGCGAAACTATATAGCTTCGAAAGTTGTTGACCGACCTATTTGACCTAGAGATGGAAGCAACCACGATCGTATGTGACAACCATAGCTGCATAAAGATGATAGAGAATCATGTATTCCATGACAGGTCGAAGCACATAGAGATTCGTTATCATTACATTCGTGACATGGTGCAGAGAGGAGCCTTAAAGCTCCAGTACATTAGCACGGATGAACAGGTTGCTGATGTGTTGACCAAGCCTCTATCTCGTGTAAAGTTTGAGCACTTTCGAGATAAGCTTGGAATAGTCCGAAAGGACCTTCCTCGAAAGGGGGAGTAGTTGCTGTGATGAGACATCTCTTGCTTCCAGCCTCATTGCTGTGACGTAAAGCAAGAAGATGTGATGAGACTAGTACTATGCTTCCGGCTTGACAGCTGTGACGTAAAGCCAGTCTAGTATCTTGCTTCCAACTTGATGGTTGTGATGTAAAGCAAGACGATGCGATGAGACTAGTACTGTGCTCCCGGCTTGACAACTGTGACGTAAAGCAAGTCTAGTATCTTGCTTCTAGCTTGAGTGCTGTGACGTAAAGCAAGACGATGAGATGAGATTAGTACTGTGATTCCAGCTTGATAGTTGTGACATAAAGCCAGTCTAGTATCTTGCTTTCGGCTTGAGTGCTGTGACGTAAAGCAAGACGATGAGATGAGACTAGTACTATGCTTCTAGCTTGATAGCTGTGACGTAAAGCCAGTCTAGTATCTTGCTTCCAGCTTGAGTGTTGTGACGTAAAGCAAGACGTTGAGATGAGACTAGTACTGTGCTTCCATCTTGAGAAGTTGTGACGTAAAGCCAGTCTAGTATCTTGCTTCCATCTTGATAGTTGTGACGTAAAGCAAGACAAGTACTGAGCTTCCAGCTTAACCACTGTGACGTAAAGCCAGTCCTGTATTATGATGAGCCAGCCTCGTGCTGTGATGATGGTGATGTATTAGTTTTATACTAATACATATTGATGCAGACGATGATTGCATTCCTTTGAGAATGATGATGCTGCCGATGAAGAAAACTTCCGATGATTTATAGATACGCCAATCAATGTTCCAAGATGATATTGATGATGTTGTTGATGATAAAGGCCTCTCTCTCGTCTAATGTTGTTGAAGAATACCCTTCTTGTTAAAGGGGAGTGTTGAAATAACGTGACTGCAAAGTGTATTCTAATTATTATTTGATATATTATTCATTGGATCAATCCCCATTGTGGATTGATCATGTCGGCTACTGTAAAGGACCAAATCCCCTTTTGTGGATTGGTCATAATGTAATTGTAATAGGCAGAAAGATAAGTCGACCCCAAAATATATTAAAGAAGCCCCGAAATATAATAAAGGTGGTTATAACCACCCAGAAGAAGAAGTCGAACCTGCCAATGAAAAGACATTTCCACATGTGCCAGATTTGTATAAATAAGGAGGCTAGCGCCTCACTTAGACACACACTCACTTGTTCATTGAGAGACAAGTTTCGGAGCCGCAGAGAGAGAGAGAGAGAGAGAGAGAGAGAGAGAGAGAGAGAGAGAGAGAGAGGTGCATCTTTGGGAGAGGACTTTCTGTACTTGTTTGAGTTATCTCTTGGCATTGTATTGGCTATCTATATTAAGGAAGTTTTGTTGGGTTTTCTGCCCCATGAGGGTTTCCCAGGATAAATGATGTGTCTCTTGTGATTGTGTATTTCTCAATAATTCTATCTTATGCTATTGTTATCTATTGAAATGCAAAGAACTATAATAATGGCTTAAACATTAACACATGTCCTATTCTAGCCTTTCTGGATTTCTCCTGGCCATTTGTCTTAGAGTGCGACGCATCAAGGGTGTGGATTGGAGCAGTTTTGATGTAGGGGGGCCATCCCATTGTGTTCGAGAGCATGAAGCTTAATGAGTCAGAGAGACTATATTCGATTTACGATAAGGAAATGCTAGCAATCATGCATGCCTTAACCAAATTCAGGAAGTATTCGGTGGGTAGCAGGTTTGTAGTGAAGATTGATCACAATAGTCTCAAGTATTTCCTAGATCAAAACGACCTCAGCGAGAGACAACAGAAGTGGGTTTCAAAGATCCAAGCCTTTGACTTTGACATTGAGTATGTTAAAGGAAAAATGAATGTCATAGCAGATGCCTTGTCCAGGAGGCCAACAGGGTGTTCGATGATGGATATTTGCACAGACTAGAAGGCACATTTGTTGGTGGAGTACCCCCAAAACAAATTTTCTTGTGAGGTACTGGATGGACAGGTAGTTGATGATAGATACCAGGTGCTAGATGATGTCATTTTCTACAAGGACCAGATCTACTTGGTTCCAAAATCTACCTTAAAAGGGAAGGTTCTGAAGGTTTGTCACGATTCGGCTACAGTCGGACATCAGGGATACTTCAAAACTTACTGGGAGATCAGGGAGAGATTCTCATGGAAGGGTCTCAAGGACGATGTACTGAAACACATCCGCGAGTGCATGACTTGTCAGCAGAACAAGTTTGAGTAGACACACCCCGCGGGGTTACTTCAACCTCTACCCATTCTAGAACAGAAATGGGAGAGCATTTCTATTGACTTCATTACAAGTCTTCCTCGAGTGCAGAGCAGGGATTGTATATTTGTAGTGGTCGACAGACTGACCAAATTTGCACACTTCTTTGCCATACCCACATACTACAAGGCCATATAGGTAGCGGAGCTATTTTTCAGAGAGGTTTTTCGTTTGCACGGTTTACCCAAGCAGATAGTCAGTGACAAAGATGGGTGCTTCATTAGCACGGTTTGGTAGGAGCTCTTCAAGTTGGTGGGAATAGAGTTAGCCACAAGTACCAACTACCACCCGCAGACAGATGGACAGACATAAATTGTCAACAAATGGGTGGAGGGGTGTCTAAGAAATTATGTGGGGGGGCAGCAGTGCACATGGGTGAGATGGTTACACATGGGTGAGTATTGTTACAACACAACTCACCACATGTCTATCAGGATGTCGCCATTTAGAGCATTGTATGGATACGATGCACCCTCTTTTGTGGAGACTGTGTTCGGGGATAACAGGGTCCCGAGGGCCAAAGACTAGGTTGAGGCGAGTCAGAGGATTCTATGGGCGGTAAAGGAGAACTTACAAGCAGCTCAGAACCAACAAAAAATCTAGGGATATTCTCTAGTATGGGAGAAGTGCACAGCTCTTGAAGAGGAACATTTTGGTTTCTAGGGAGCTTTCCAGATTAGATCTGGGGAAATCCTTCCGGCCCAGTACAGAGGAGGCTAGGACGCACATTTCGAAATAGATGTCAGTGGATTTCGTCTGTGGAATCACCAGGGTGCATTGTCATAGTGTAGGAGGTGCGCATCCTCGAAGGGGATATCATCCGGGGTTCATCCATAGCTTCAGTGAGCCGATCTTCAGTCCGACAGATAGCAGGAGGAGCCTAAAGGCCAGGGTGCTCAGTTTGGGACAATTTTCAGGCTGATTAGTTTGGTATAGCCACCGGGGCAAGTTATCCAGCATTTGCAGCAGTTGTCGTGAGTTTCCGGAGATGCATGTTGTCGATCTACCCGTGCATGTGCAGATCTATCCACATCTTCTGATCACGGGTATTTTATATTAGTTGCTTTGTATTCCAATGACGATCCATGAGATCTAGCTGATGATTAGTCTCTTCTTTTAGCATATCAGTTGTATTTCCTGCTTTTTCCATAATATACATGCTATTGAGATTGTGTTGGCTCCTTATTTCGCATGCATCATATATACTTCTCAAACCTTATTTGTATGACACACACATGCGAAAATCACCAAGCATGTTACACATTTAACTAAAGCCCATCTAGAAACCCCCAGAGTATCAGATCCAAGAGTCAAAACACTAGTTCAACAGTAGATATCTAGATCCGTTGTATTTGGGATATTTCATTCTCTATTTTCTGCATTTTATCTATTTCATGCATAAGCAGAAACTTGGTAACTAAATATTCTGGAATCTAAAGGAATTTAACCTTCATAGTCTAGATTTCAGTTTCATTTATCAGATCTATTGCGACAAACTGTTCCAGTGGAATATCCATTGTGTACAGATCACTTATCATCATTGAGTTCTTTTGTCGATTACAAGTAGATGTCTTCTCTGGTGGTTCAAAAACTACTCTTTGTTAACCAAGTGTTTTTCTTTCGATCAACATTGCTGCATTTTTTGCCTCATCCACATTTTGATGTTTCCATAGTTTGTCATTGCAAATGTTGTGCTTCAATCATGCAATGTACATTTTCAGCAGTTGGGTATCCGTGAGCTTGGGAGTTTTTGTGGCAAGGATTTCCAATTCATGAGTGTATTTGCTAACTGTTCCTGTTTGGTATAGGTGGGTGAGTTTGATATAGCTATCATCTTTTGCTTCATCATGAAGCCTCTTTAACAAGTCCTTGGTGACCATTTTCCAATTTTTTGAGAACCCATCACATTTTTTATACCACCACAAGAACCAATTGTAAGCATCTTCTAAATAACGTGAGGCTGTCATTATCGTTTCCTTCTTGCAAGGCAGTGGATTTGATGTGAAGATTCCTTCCTTTTTATTAACCCAAATGATGGCCCCTCTATTGTCCTTCCCATCATATTTTGGTAGTATCCTTTTTATTTTATTGAAGAACCTCGTGCTCTCATGATTTCTTTTGTTATTGTGACTTCTTGAGTTATTTCTATCTAATGGATTTGTAGTTTCTAGTGGACTTTGAAAATTTAATGGTCTACCTATAAGCTCACCTAATCTTTGGAGTATCCGTTAGTCACCACATCATTCTGGGCACTCTTGGCTTTGTCTTCTTCTCTCCGTAGCATTAAATTATTCCATTGATTACTAGCTTCCTCTCCTTGCTCGGTTAATGTTTCATGCATTTCCTTTTGCTCTTTTTTGATATTCTTCAAACATTTTTTGAGGGAGTTTACTTCTTCTCTGTAAGTCTAAATGACCCTTTGGATTTCATCAATGGCCACCATTTTCTTCCTCCTTGCAAAATCCAATGCCCGTAACTGTTCCAATTACTTGATTGTACGGTGTACAGAAGCGGCTGTGAGAGAATGGTGGTTTGAATACTAATGGTGGAAACATAAGTATGGGTTGCTCACCTAGTGCCCAATCATTTCTTTAATACTAATGTTATAAACGAAGTATAAAAAAATATTCCATGTTGGAATTATATAAAATTATTTATTAAATTATATGATTTGGTGATTACAAGAATGAACGTGTAAGGCATTTATATGCCTATGGTGACCCTTCATGTACAATTGTATTTTTATGAGTTGTACCTTAATAATTACATTGATTTCCAATATACCCTAAGTTCTATGTTCCTATCTCTATATATGTTATTTTATATCCATATCATTTTCAACTTGTATGTCTAAATTTAGCATGTTATTTGGGAAGAGAAATCCTAAGGTGGAAGTGTGTGCTACATATCCTCATAGCTGAAATCTCTGAAGTTGGACATTGTAATTGTTATATTTGATGTTTTCTTTTATCTTTTATGCCTTCCTTCTTCTAAAATAAAATATCAATGTGCCCAACATGCAGGAGCCAGTGTTATTTGCAATGTCAGTTGCAGAAAATATTGCCTATGGATTACCAAATGAACAAATTGCACAAGAAGATATTGTTTCAGTTGCTAAAGCTGCAAATGCCCATGACTTCATCATTTCTCTTCCACAGGTTTGAATCTTGTTCTCGTACCTTGTAATATTGCTGATTTTTATAGGTGAATATTTGTTGAAGTTATCAAGATGGGAAGTGTCTTTTCATTTGGGATCAATTTTGCAACCTAATTTTCATTTAACTTGCTCGGTTGAACTACATTAGTCGTGCATGTTTATATAGGGTTATGACACATTAGTTGGTGAACGTGGAAGCTTGTTAAGTGGAGGCCAACGTCAGGTAATGACAGCTTCATTTTCTAGATAGTTGGCAATGTAAGCATTATTTGCAAGACACTTATTTTTTTCTTTCTATGCTTCAGAGGGTTGCCATAGCCAGAGCTCTGTTGAAGAATGCTCCACTATTGATACTTGATGAGGTAAAACCAAGATATTGGCATTTAAAGACTGCAGCTTAAATAAGCGGATTAGTTGCAAGTAGAAGTTCAAAGTTCAAACAGAGTACATAATATTTGAAAACACTTGCTTAAGATTTTTCACTCTCTCGTGCTTTTCTGATTTACCTCCCAAATATTCTCGTTGCCTTAGGCAACCAGTGCTTTGGATGCTGTTAGTGAGCGTCTTGTACAAGACGCCCTTGACCATTTGATGAAGGTACTTTCATCTTCTTACAATTATTATGCAGGACGTAGCAATTTTCTTATGAGAAAGTTGATGTAAGTATCCAAAGCTGATTGTCACTATTGATGGACAGGGACGAACTACTTTGGTGATTGCACATAGGATGAGTACTGTGCAAAATGCTAAACAAATAGCTGTAGTTTCAGAGGGAAAAGTGGTTGAGTTGGGTCACCACTCTGAGTTGGTGGCCCAAGGAGGTCTCTATTCTTCTTTGGTGGATACTCAAAGGCTTGCATTTGAGTAATTTAATTTTTAACATAGCCCATTTATGCTCTGTTGTATATTATCGCTGGTGAACATTCTTAAAATGTCATAAACACTAGGGACTTAATATGAAAAGCATGATTGAATTCTTTCCCTAAGATTTTAGTCTCAGTGGCTACAATAGTTGCTGTCCACACACATAATGTATGAGCTCATGTAAAATAGTTGACACCAATATTCAGGCATGTTGGACACTACAATCCCTCAATACTTTATGCATGTCAAATAAATAGTAAATATTATAAAACCATATATAAAAAATATTATTTTTACATTTACTTGTGAAAGTTTACCCATATATATATATATATATATATATATATATATATATATATATATATATATATTAGCTCAATCTGTCACGAGCCAGACATGAGATCTCTCCCCCGATGTAAGGGAGGTCACGGGTTTGACTCTTTTGATCCTCTCAGGGAAAGGTGCTTGGAACTTAGGGATTGTAAAATTTCAGACCCCAACCCAATTTTAGTCTCGCTGATTTTTCAGCCAATGTTTAATGTCCAAACCCAGATTTATGACAGCCAATTAAACTCAGCATAAAAATAAATTTCATAACTGAAACATGAGGATTCTGAACATCGTTTTAATGCAGAAATAAAATATATCAGCAGTGCATAAAAACTCAGAAAATGACACAGAGATTTTTGGTCTAACAACGACCCTAGAAAAACCCACAAGGGGAAAACCAGTGAGAGGGAGTTTTTATAATGTGTGAGCTTAAGAGAAATTCTGTTATAGCATATTCATCTTCATAATTTTAATGACAAACTTATCTTGAAAACCGTGCCAAGTCTTCACATAGGAAATGAGCAGAACTCCTCAAAATTCCATCCAGAATTTTTTGCAACAAAGTACAGGTGTGCTCCTCGATATTTGTGCCTCCAACTGGTTGTATGAATGCCTCAAAATTCGTGCCAACAACAGTAGCAATTTTTTTGGGTATTTAATGGTTGTACAACCTCCTTGAAAACCATGCTAAACTTTCCAGAAAAAACACACAACAAATCTCCTCGATTTCTATGCAATAAAGAGACTGTACAGACTGTAAAAATCCATACTATACGGCCTATGTGTTAGAATGTGCTCGTTTTACCATAGACAATATTACTATTGTCACCCAACCATAGGCCAAAGCCACCCTCCGAGCACCTTAACCTTGATAGAGAATCATTCTGGAAGCAAACCCTAGGCTAGATAGACAAACAAAGGGTAGTGCACCCTTCTCCAAGGATATCACATCAAATAAGAGTTGATCAGATAGTCCAAACCATAACCAAGAGATAGTCCAAGCCAAAACCAAAATCTGCTCGCTGCAGCAGCTGCAATGACAACTCTTCTCCAGACTTGCGCACAAGCTGGCCAACTGTAGTGCGCACAAGTGTTGCTTCTGCAATTATGAGAATGCCATGCCATAATGAAGACTGGCCTCTTGTATTTATACTAAATCTAGCAGACTACATGGGTCGACTTCTTATTCTGGGTACTAATTCTTTAGTATATATTATTTCCTTTAGCAGACTTCTTCTCTTGGAGACTAATAACCTAATACAAGTCATTCCCTTGAGCCGACTTGTATTCTAGGGTTATTAACCAATCAATTAGGGTTTCTTCTTGCTTCCCGGAATATTCTATACTCGTCAGGTTTACATGTGGAGGTAAATACCTCCCGCAGCTACCATAATATCAACACTCCCTCCTAGCTAGGGAGGTATTTGAAGGTAATGGTGTTGA
>WSFP011382328.1:0-29387 GCA_009831015.1 Picea engelmannii
AGGATGTTCTTCCTCAATCACACAAGGAGGACATTCTGGTATACTAGGGTCTGAGATAATTTGGATTTCATCAATGGACATAGGATGTGCAGAATCATCAGGGAGCACCGATGATTCCGTTGGGAATTGGGCGCATTCGCTTTGAAAGGAGAAGATAGTTTCCTACAGTTCTAGGCATAAGGTAAAACCTGGTATTTGTACCCCTATAGAATTATCTGTTGCAGCAGCCAGAGGGTTTTGTTTTGATCCAATTTGACCAATGGACATCTGAGGTTTTCCTTTGAATGGACGTTTCCTCTTCTACGAAAATGCACAGGTAATGCCAGTAGGTGCTTGATCGGTTGTAGCAGTAATAGGAGAATCCTGTGTGATTGTAGCAGCAGTAGGAGTGGTATGTGTGATAGTTGGTGCCTCAGCAAAGGGGGTAAGCGGTATTGATGGTATTGAATATCGTGCTATTCTTGCTCACTTTTTAGGTAATGCAGAGGTAGGAGCAGGGTTTTTCTTGACAAAGGGGGTTGGATTTCAATAATCGGTGTACCAACCAAGTGTTGTGATTGTGGTCGAGCGGTTGGCGCATCATCTATTTTTTTTTCCACAGCTAAAGGTTGTTGTATTGCAAATTTGTCGAGGCTTGTCTGTGTAGTGCCAGGATGGCTTCAGGTTACACAGTTACTCTTCCGAGGTGTCTTTCGGATAGTGACAGAAGGAGTTTGGGTTACTGTTGCAACCGAGGGTAAAGGCTCTAGAAGAGGTCCATGGGTTTCAGTTTCAAGGACTGGTGCAGTCCTTTCTGGACTTATAGACTGTGGCTAGGCTGCTGCAGCAGGTGATGGGTTATTAGAAATGCCCATACCTCTGTGAATTAAGAGGTCAATGAGTATGTGATTAGAAACACAATTCTTGGGGCTCTTGGATTTTTTTACAAAACAGACCATGTTATGCAATGATTATAGGAGATAATAAGGGATGTTTATCAATTTCTAATGTCACAGATGTGATAATAAGATAAAATCAGAAAAATAAACAACTTGGTATCTGCCTTCACAGGTGATGTACCTTTTAAGAAATTCTGAAACTTTCCCCCATGGTTTTGGTAAGGAATTGATGTCTACACCTCTGACCTCGTTTTGAACTCGCTCAGTGTTGACGAGGAACCCCTTATTTGCGTCCAGGATATGTGTTTTTATGTTAAACCATCGGTATCCTATTCGTGGCAATCCTGTTACAGCAGTGATGCTTGCTTCTGTTACTCGAATACTTACCCCATTCACCATTGAGTACCCTTCAGTAAGATTTTGACTGAATTCCAATACTTCGTCCTCACTAAACTCTTTCAACTTCTTAAAATATGATATCCATCCTGCTTGAAGAAATATTTGGTAGGCCTCTGGGTGTAGCAGTAAACTATCCAGAGTTGCGGGTTCATGTCTCACAGTTGATCCTCCCATGATGTTTCTTGAGATTTACAAGCATGTAGGAGGAGAAGCTATCACCTAAATCAGAGACGCAATAAGCTTGAATGTGATTTACAGAGAGAATACAGTGTCTTAGTTAAAAGAAGTGTAGTGGAAAGGTGGTGGAGGTGTGTATAACTTCGGAATGAACGGCTAGATTTACCCCCAACTAAGTAGATTGGCTCCAGGTGTAACTAGTTAGTAAATAGGAAATCGTGCTTTTAGATATTCATTACTTGAACACGTAGGATTAATTACGTACCTCAAATCTTACCGCACATAACTACCTGTCGGAGTAACCACACAATCCAACCGTCGTTGGAATGGCGCATAATCACTGGCATGATGAAGGATCGTGAGAGAAATGACAGCTTGTGCAGAATCATAGACCTTACTGCACTGAGCCAACTGAATACCGCCAAATTTGAAGTGACATCATCATAAAGCAATACTTTCTGATAGAAATCATCAGTAATGTCTAATCAGAGGTGTTGTTGCATGGATGATCGGAGGGATGGAGCCGTAGCATCGGCAAAAAGAAAGAGTGAAGTGGCAAGAAAGCACACAGTAATTAGTGTATCAACAGGTTCTTTTTCAAAAATGTCGGAGGTAGGTGTAATAGCGTTGATATCGGCCAATTTATCGGAAAAAGGTGTAACAACAAGGAAATCGGCCAATTTATCAGGAAAAGGTGTAACAGCATTGAATTCGGCCAATTTGTCGGGAAAAGGTGTAACAGCATTGAATTCGGCCAATTTATTGAAAAAAGGTGTAACAACAAGGAAATCAGACAATTTATCAGAAAAAGGTGTAACAGCATTGAATTCGGCCAATTTATAGGAAAAAGGTGTAACATTAAGGAAATCAACCAATTTTATCAGGAAAAGGTGTAACGTCATGGAGATCTGCCAAACGCTTCCTTACTTCAATCCTAGGAAGTTTTTCAACTTCCATGAACGCATCGTTTTCGTTAGTTCATCAATCTACCTACACACACAGAATTGCCTGATACCTTCCAGGGATTTATTAGCATAGTAAAGAAAAATAGAAAATTTTCGACTAAAAACAGAGAAATGCAAATTTTGCTGAGATTATTTATATACAAATTCTAAGAAAAATAAGTCCTAAAGTTCATAAGGGGAAGGAGCAAGCTCTGTTCCGTTCAAGAATTGATAATCTGTATCAGCTGTACAGCTAGTTTTGAATTTTGCCTTGGACAGTGGACGCTAATACAGACACAGGTGATGACCATTTGCATGTAAGTATGTATTGGATCCGTCAATAGTAATCAACCGGACTGTCCCATTGGGAAAGATGGTGTCTACCTTGTAAGGCCCTAACCATCGTGTATGTAGCTTACCTTGAAATTCCTTAAAGCATGAATCGTACAACAGAGCCCAATCTCCTTTCTGAAATAATTTCTTCTTAATAATTCAGTCATGCCATTTTGTTCTTTGTTGTTGAATCACTGTGGTTTGATGGATGACATCCAAATGCTTTTCATCAAGCTCACTGAGCTGCTACAATTTGGCTTTCTGTGCCATAGTCAAGTCGAGATTGACTGTTGCAGTTCTTAAGGTTTTGATTTCGAATTCAATGGGAAAAACAGGGATTTTTCCATATACCAGATCGTAAGGAGAAAAACCAATCGTGCTCCTCAAAGTAGTTTGGTAAGCCCAAAGAGCTTCATGTAGTCTATCAGACCAATCCTTCTGATTTTATCTCACTATTTTAGTAAGAATGTCTTCAATAACTTTGTTGGTACTTTCCACTTGGCCATTGCCTTGTGGATGGTATGGAGAAGCTATTCTATGTAAAACATGATATTTACTGAGTAGATCTTCAAAGTTATGTGATGTGAAAGGTGGTCCTCCATCAGTGACCATTTCTCTGGGAACGCCAAACCTAACAAATATGTTTTCAAACAAGAATGCTAAAACAGCCTCTTCTGATGCTCTGATAAGTGCTTTTGCCTCCACCCACTTGGTCATGTAGTCTGTACAGACCAATATATAAACGTTCTGATTGGAAGGTGGATTAATGGGTCCTACAAAATCCATGGCCCATATTTCAAAAGGTTCTAACACTACCTGAGGCTGGAGTGGCATCTCATCCCTGTGAGTTGGCTGGCCCATGCATTGACAATTGTCACAAGCTTGGACATAATTCTTGGCATCTTGAAATATGTTGGGCCAGTAATAGCCCATCCTTAAAACTTTATGCCCGGTCCTTTTTGTAGAAAAATGACCCCCACAAGGGTCATCATGGCAAGATTTCAGTAGATCATAGACCTCATCATCCCTCACACATCTCCTGATTTCTTGGTCCAGGCCTGTGTAGAAGAGGTATCCTCCTATCCAACTGTACCTAGCACTCTTTTGAATAATTTTCCTTCTTTCCCTAGGAGATAGGTGGGAAGGTACCTTCCCTGCAACCAGATAATTAGCAATGTCTGCATACTAGGGTGAGTGAGCAGATACTGCAAACAAATGTTCATCAGGAAAGGAATCATCTACAAGTGAATTATCATCATTTATATGTAATCTTGAGAGAAAATCAGCAACCACATTTTCTTTTCCTGGTCTATCTACTATAGTGATGTCAAATTCTTGCAATCGTAACAACCATCTTATCACTCAGGCATTAGTAATAGGTTTATTCATTAGATATTTTATGGTCGTATGATCAGTATGGATAAAAGTTGGGTAACCAGTTACATAATGCCTGAATTTATTGATTACATATACTACTGCCAGGAATTCTCTTTCAGTAACTGTGTAATTTAACTCAGTAGGAGCCATGTTCTTGTTGATATAGTAGATAGCATAGGGTTCTTTGTCCTCCTATTTCCCTAGAACTGCACCAATTGCAGTGTCTGAGGCATCTAAAGAAATGTGAAAAGGAAGAGCCCAATTGGGCCCTCTCAAGATGGGAGATGTAGACAATCTCTGTTTAAGGTCTGCAAAAGACAATGCACAGTCGTCAGTCCAGCGAAAGTTAACATCTTTTGTTAGTAAGAAAAACAATGGAGAGGTAAGTTTAGAGAATTTTTTTATGAATCTTCTGTAATACCCAGCATGTCCTAAAAAAATTCTTACCTCTTTCTGAGTTGATGGAGTTGGAATGTCCAAAATTACCTGGATTTTGGCTAGATCTACTTGAATCCCTACATAAGAGATGATGTGTCCCAGCACTACTCCTTCGCACATCATCATATGGCACTTTTTTGTACTTAAAGAGCGACAAGACTGTTTACATATTTTGAGCACTTTCTTCAGATTAGACAAAGCGTCTTCGAAATCAGTCCCATAAGGAGTAAATCCATCCATGAATATTTCCATACAATCATTCACCATATCAGAGAAAATACCAATCACATCTCTCTAGAAAGTGGTTGGTGCATTACACAAGCCAAATGGGAGAACCTTGTAGGCAAATGTTCCCCAAGGGCTGGTAAAAGTGGTCTTATATTGGTCCTATGTGGAAATTTGTATCTGGTTATAGCCATTGAATCCATCTAGGAAAGAAAAATATTTCTTTCCGGCTAAGTTATCTAAAACCTGATCAATAAATGGCAGAGGGAAATGATCCTTCTACATTGCCTTATTCAGGGCTCGATAGTCCACACACACTCTCCACTTACCATTCTTTTAAGGTACAATAACCAATGGTGATACCCACTCACTGTCTGATATAGGATAGATGAAACTGGCGTTGAGAAGCTTCTGAAGTTCTTCTTTAACAATTTCTTTAAGGTTTGGGTTCATCCTCCTTTGCGGTTGGCAAATGGGTCGGCATTCTTCTTTGATGTAAATATGGTGTGTGCATAGCTCGGAGGGGATGCCTTTCATATCCATGTAATCCCATGCAAATGCTTCTTTATGTTTAATTAGTAAATTCATCAGTCGAAGAGTTTTAGTGCTGGAAAGATCGGGATTGATGTTCAAGGTTTTTCCAGGTTCGATTTCCATAGTGACGCTTTTGGAACTGATTTTGGGAAATAATTCAACTGTTATTGTTTCATCATCTATTGTTATAGAGTTTGTTGTTACAGCGATCATTGTTATAGTTGAATCACTCTGATTGTCAGCAAGTTCTGAATTCATTTCTTCTAGGGCCATAGGGTCAAAGACTCTGATCAATTGGTGGTGCATGTGTTGTGTAACAGCAGAGGGGTCACAAATAAAACAGTTGATTAACTCATCCTCTATCTCGTCCTTAAAACTTAGGGCCTTTCCTATAGTTAGCAAAGGAAGAGCACTTTCAGCCTCAGTTTCTATCCATAGAGAGTTTTCAGGTTCTGTACTGGGTGTAGCATGAGGATACAAGGTAATTTTTTTTGTGTCGTAACCATCAGAGATGGTCATAGAACCAGATCGGCAACCTATGAAGGCATCAGCTATGGCTAACCATGGTCATCCTGGAATTAGAGGATGGCCTCCCAAATTGGATTTGGGCTACAACATGACAAAATCAGTAGGATACGCCCATGAATCTACTAAAATAACTAAGTCATCGATTACCCCTTCTGGTCTGATGATACAGCGATCAACTAATTTTAGAACAGTAGGAGTAGGTCGGATTTTTGTTCCGAGTTGCAGCAACTGCATAGTTTATATTGGCATGATGTTAATTTATGCCCCTAAATCGACTAACACATGTTGAATAGATGTTTGTTCAATTTTAACTGTGACAGTCGGGTTTCCTGGGTCACCATATTTAATAGGTGGAGTTTTTCCTAGCATTAGCTCAGACAAATCCCCCACTACATGCACTGTGAGGGGATCTTTAGGTTTTCATCCAGGTTTTCTGATACAGAGATCATGCATGGTCTTGGCATAAATAGGGACATCCCTTATTGCTTGTAGTAGTGGAATATTAACATGCAGATTTTGAAATTGTCCAAGGAGATTGAAAGATGGTAATTCCACAGGCTTGGCAATTTTCAGTCTTTCAGGGAATGGTGGGTCTGCTAATTCTAGAATAGTTTGGTCAATTTCTTCTGTATCAGCAGATGGTTTTTCCCTTGATTCCTTATTTGATTCTGAAGATGGAGCATCTTCAACTATTGGCTCAACTATTCTCCCTGTTCTTAAGTGCATTTCATCATAGGGCATAGGAGTAATAGATAAGGCAGGCACATTAAGTATGTCTATGTTTTGAACAGCCTTATTATTTGGGTTTGGGTTAGGTTGCACAAGCATCTAAGGTCGTAAGGGAGGATTGTTTGGTGATTTATTGGGAGGCAATTGCAGTTTTTGCTGCTGGTATGGAGGTTGGAACTGTTGTTGAAAGAAGTTTGGTTGGTGTTGGCTTGGATAATTGAGTTGTTGTTGAGGACCTCTCCCATATGGGTTCCATTGCCCAAAATGATTCGGTTTTTGGGGAATAGGTAACCATGCATTTGGATCCTAATAAGAGGGTGGCAATTTATTTGGAGGGGAAGCATTCGACTGACGATATGGTAGTTGATTGTTTTAATAATTAAATGTTGGAGGAGAGAATTGAGAATTCATACCTTGACCTCTTAGCTTCCATTGTCTTCTTTGTGTGATCAGATAGACAACCTCTGCTTCCTCATTAGTTGTTTTCATTGATGCGTTTATCCCTGGTAGAGAAGGACATTGGTCAGTGGCATGGTCTAATTCACAAATAAGGCATACCTTGACACTGTTCAGTGGGCACTCCCTTGGTGGATGTTTCTTCCTGCATTTTGGACAGAAAATGCATAATACTTGCTCTGGTTCTACTTGTTTCTGCTTGACCTGAAAAGTATCCATTTGTGAGGCAAAAGATTTAATCATCTCTGTTTTGAAACTTTCTAATAGATTACCTATTTCTGCTCTTGTTGCTCCTCCATTTTCTGATTTATGTACCCTTGAAAAAGTAGTATCCTTGGTCGCTGACTTATTTCTTGTAGATCCTCGAGAACGTATTTTGCAGAGGTTTACAATGTCCTCATAGGATTCCTTAGATATATCTCCTTTACCAATCATATTTAGCATATCTAAGCAATCTTCTCTAACTCCCTTTAGCAAAATGTTTTTCAAAATGTCCTTGCTCACATCCAGATGGCCAGACCAATGTAGATTGTATTGGAGTCACTCCACAAAGTCTTCAAGGGTCTCATCCTCCTTCTATGACATTTTGAACATCTCCTCTCTGCGTTCCCTTGTTCGATAATAGTCTTGGTATTTGTGCAGGAAAAGCTACCTCATTTGCATCCATGTTGAGATGTTTTCCCCTCCAAGGCTCATGAACCATCTTAACGCATTTCCTTTTAATGTGGATGGAAACAGTTTGAGCTTCTGTGCAGTGGTAGTGTAGTCATAGCTTCTACACAAAATGTCAAATTCAAATAGAAACTCATCTGGATCTTCAGTAGATAATCCATGAAAACTTGGGAGAGTCAAGAGAGGTATGTTTTTCATAGGAGCCATCCCTCGTGTGGGAACATCATAAATAGGAAAAACCAGGGTAGAGATAGTGTTTTCATTGTTTACCTGATCCTCGTTATTATGTGGATTTTCTTGGTAGAGATCTTCTTCATTATCCCCTTGATTCTCCATATTTTCTCTCTGGTTCCACTCAATATGCACAGTGTCCCACTCTTCCTTAGTGACTATCCGACCGTTGATCTGATAAACAACTTCTTCTAGGTTTTCTCGATTTGAGGCTATATTGCCTTGATCCTCAATGTTCTCCAATGTTGCTTGTTGATTTGTTGGTGACAAATCTTCAGTTTCGCTTTCAGCTACAACTTCAGCTTCAGCCCTTGATGAGAACGATGTTTGAAGAGGGGGTATTTCTGCTGACTAGGGATCACATCCTCTTAGAGGATTGGCAGGGCGAAAAATGGATCCTGGAGAAGAATCTGCTCTGACTATAATCTCTTCAACAATGTTCTGTCTTCCCAATATGTTAGGATTTCTTCCTCCACGTCCTTTGGTGCCTGTAATGTTAGTATTTTGGGGGGTTCATTCTCGTGTTTGGTTATTCATCCAGATTATTCATTCCTAAAATAAAAAAACTAGTGTGCTTACCAAAATCTACAATTATCTTCCCCGGCAATGGCGCCAAAATGTTGGGCACTTTAATTGTCTAATTAAATGGAAAATCAAAGTGTTCAATATAAATTGTCAACCCAGGGAAGTCTGTTATTTCAAGATAATTATGCACAGTCTATGCTAGATAATGGAAGCATCTCTATTCTAATTGCAGTAGGGAAGTTCTTCTAACAAAAACAAACAAATAATATTGTTGACACAATTGTGTCGATATAGCTGGAGTGATACAGACTTAAACTCATAATTGCAATCTAAACTGATGAATCTACAAACACCATGAATTGCCTACTTTAATCTAACTTTCTAATTTTTCTTTTGCAGGAAGAAATTATATGTTATTGCTGAAGGGAAATCTACTTATTGCAAGAAGCTAATTCACACTTTTAATTTTCCAGAACAAGATTTAAACGTAATGCAGAAAAAGGAAAAGTAACTCTCCAACCATGCTCAGCAATTGACTTCTAATTCTCATGAGACAAATCTATGCGCATTTATCAGGAAGGGACTAAACTGTAACAATAGTTGCATTCAGAAACATCTAACAGTTAAACCAATTGCAATGAAAACAACTAAATCTAGAATTCGAAGTAGAGGGGAATCGATGAAGAAGGTGGGTCCTTTCCTTCTCATTGAATCCACTCAAAGAGATAGATCACAGTATGTTAAAGAAATTCAATCCAGTTCTTCATTAAATTTCCAAAAATATGTTTGATTACAATAATCGTTCCTTTCCTCAGTTCCATCCAAAAGACTAACCAACCCTTACATTATAAAAGCTTTGCTATTTAAATTCAGATTCAATCAGTGTTCAGAAACAGAGCAGTCCTGAGAATCCATGATTCTCAGGCTGTTCGTTAGATATCATAAATATAAAATCTTGATTTCTCCTTCATCAACATCGTGAGCCAACATTCTAATCAACAAGTGTTGCAGCAGTCGTATCACAATAGGACTAGTGGTGTCTGTTGTAACAGCTTCCAATATTAACAGGCTTCTGTCGTAGCAGTTGTGTAACAGCTTCCAGGATTGATGGTCGTTTGTTGCAGAATTCCTGTAACAGCTTCCAGGATTGATGGGCATCCGTTGCAGCAATCTTGTAATAGCTCCCAGGAATTGCGCATAGCTATGACAGCAGTGACCTGATCCTTGAAGTGGGTTGTTCTATCATTTTGATCATTAGTTGAATTATTTCATGGGTAAAATATGTGATCGTATTCAATCAAACATGCTAAGTAAATGAAAACATAAAAGCAAGATGAATAGTCCGTACCTTGGGAAAAGGAGTCTTAGTGCTCATTATAGTAGTCATTTAGCTTAGGAAATGAGAGGTTTGAATGATCAAAAGGTGTAGTGAAAAAGGTCATTTCAGGGTCCTAACACCAGGTTATCAAAAAATGATAACATCAATAAGAAGCCTATACTATTGGCCCAAGATGAAGAAAGAGATTTCATAATACATTTCCAAATGGTTAGAATTCCAATAGGTTAAGATTGAGCATAGGAATCCAACAAGATTGATGCATCCATTACCAATTCCATAATGTAAGTGGGAAGTCATATATATGGACTTCATCACAAGATTTCCAAAAATAGCCAAGAAGCATGATGCAATTATGGTTGTGGTGGATAAGTTGAGCAAGGAAACTCACTTCATTTTGATAAAATCCACCTATAAATCAATCCATATTACAAATATCTTCATAAAATAAATTTTCAAGTTACATGACATGCCCAAGAAAATCATATTAGATCGATATGCCAAGTTTACTTCCAATTTTAGAAGGGCTTATTTGTAGGCTTAGGAACACAGTTGGCTTTCAGAACTGCATACCATCCTCATATAGATGAGAAGACAGAAATATTTAACAAAGCACCAGAAGATATGTTAAGAATGTATGTTATTCTCCAGCCCAAGAAGTGGGAATATTACTTACCCCTAGTAGAGTTTTCCTACAATAATGGCTACCATGAGTCTCTAAATATGAATCCCTTAGAGGCCTTATATGGAAAAAAATGTAATATTCCAATTAGTTGGGATAACGCACTGGACCAGATATGTTGAAAGAAATGGAACATGAAGTAGCCAATTTCAAGTCAAACCTAAAGGCAGCGCAGGAGACATAGAAGAGTTATGCCAATAGAAATAAAACTAATAGAGAGTTCAAAGTGGGAGACCATGTCTACATAAGGGTTAATCCCAAGAAAAGGTATCTAAGAATGGGAACTCATGCTAAGTTAGCACCCTGCTATTGTGGACCATTCGATATTCTAGAGAGAATGGGACCAGTGGCATGCAGGCTTGCCTTACCTCCTACTGTTAAAGCACATAATGTATTCCATGTACCATTACTTAAGAAATGTGTTCATGATTCTAATCACATAATTGATTGGATTGTGATATAGGTGGAAACCAAAGGAGAATTCCAGCCTAAGCCTCAATGCATACTAGACAGCAAGGATATGTTTCTTCAAAACCAAGCCATCACGCAAGTCAAGGTGCATTGGAAGCACTTTGGAGTAGATGAGGCTACATGGGAACTATAAGATGCCATGAAAGTGGAATACATTTTTTTTTGTATAAATCTAATAATGTGAATGGAAGAACACCAAGGACGGTTTTCATTTAAGAGGGAGGGGATTGTAACACCCTATTTTTCCCATTTTGTAATTATAATTATGACTTAAATACTGGAATAGAAAAATAGTGTGAATGTATTTTGTTTAATTAATGAAAAACTTGCCTAACAAGCTAACTAAAGGGTGGAGCACTAGTACTAGGTTTCTATCCAATATACCATGAGTGGAAACTAGTGAGGGGATTGGGGGATTATCTTTCCTGCAAAGTAATTAACCTTCACCAAAGAGCCATTTTTTCTAATTTTCAAAAAGTTAATTTTGAATTCTCTCTTTCCATTTTTCCATAAATCAATTAATGAACGAGGTTGGTAGTTGATCAACCAACCACCCATGATAATGGAAGTATGGAGAAACGTCTAGGAAAACTGAATAATTTCAACTGGGGTATAGTAGTTACCCACCTCGATCTCCATGATTGACCCACGAATGTCTATAAATAGGGAACGTTCAGCGGGGAGGAGAGAATGCACAAGGGGTCACAAGAGAGAAGAAAAGTAGATCAGAAGGAGATAGTTTAGAAAAGAAGAATGGTTGGGAGAAACCAATATTAGGCAGAGAAGACAGAGACAAAGTCATGAGCATGGCAAATTGCTAAGTGAATAATCTCTCTGAAGCACACACTTGGACTGTGAAACTTGGGCAGAGAACCTTGAACCAAACCTAAGAAAGAGGATCATGAATTGATGTTTTGTAGGAAAGGAAAATGGTACTGAGAGGGGACGGTGCTCATGGATTACAAAGGTAGTGAAGGGAATCTCTTGCGTTGAGGTAATCTAGTTGAGAAGGAATTTTGGAAGTTCATGGAGGCCCTAGCTTGGTGGGTAGGAAGGGGATTTTGTTGTTGACTATTTGTGAGGGAGAGTGGCCTTCACATCCATCAACTTCCCTAAGAGGTCTAAGTTTCCCTGGTGGTAACATGGCCTAGCATGGAGGTGGTCAGTTTTAGAAAGGACTTGTGCAACTGAGCCTATGGTTGGGTGGAAAAGCGTTCACCCTCAGTCAGTTGGTTTTTCCAGCAACTTATGAGCAAATAAGTGCATATTTGTTCTCAGTTGGTTTTGATACTTGTTAATTCTCTAAGATGTTTATGCTTGTCTAATATATGAAATTATATGGGTTATGAGAAAAAATACAAGAAATATGGAATGAATTTCTGATATGTGTTCTCTGCATGCACTGGATCTTCCTTACCGGTTATTGTCTCTTGTAAGTCTATGATGAATGGAAGAAATATGTGCTCTATATTATTTGAATGCTCAGTGATCTACTTTCTGGTTGTTTTCCTCTTGAAATTAAATTTCAATTAACCTATGGATGAGAGCCAATTCTCTAAGAGAATTGTGTGTAATGCTTAAGAAATCATGGTTTACTAGCTAAGGAATTGAAATATATATAAGTATGTTTAGCTTTTATGAACTCAAGGATTATTTATTTCCCTTCCATCTCAGATTCCTTATTTTCAAGCAATGGCATGGCTAAGCTTTGTTTCCTGAATTTCATGAAACCCATGGTTATATTCCTTGGGAGATTCATACCTTGGACATATGAATGTCTTAAGGTCAAAAAATTGTGTTACCCCCAATTTTCCTAGGGGAAACTAAGGAGATGATGTCTTGAGGCCCGCAGGTTGCAGATATGGAGTGTCTAGATCCAGATTACCTATGGCTCCCACATTTTGCAAATAAAGCCCCTCCTCTCCACTACACATCATCATTCATATTCAGCAGCACCCACCACATAGGCTTGGCTCCCAGAGGACATCAGGTCTTGCTTCATGAGGTAACAATTCCAGTCTCATGGTAAGTGTCACTTTAATTATTGAAGCATTTGAACATGTTGCAAAGGGTCATCTCTTGATTGTGAAACATTTTCTTGGAATTTATACGTTTTTCCTTATTTCACCTTGGTGGTTACTGTGGTTTCCTAGTAAGTGGGTCACCCTCGAGAAGATGGTTTCTACTAGGGGGTCTCCTTGAAAGTTCCTCGCACCATTCCCATCCATACTTCTTCCCTTATGTTTCCTCATCTTTTGGGTTTTAGGGTTCACTGACCCCAATAAGGGCTTCTACCTCATTTCATGGGAATAAGGGGATAAAGACCCGGAGATATTGTAGCTAGAAAAATTTAAGATCCATAAATGATCCTTCTAGATACTCACCCTAAGGTCCTGAGAGCAATGAAACGTTTATCCATAAAAGATGAAGGACCTATAAAAATAAAACACATAATTAACAAATGTCCCACTTGTTGCGGAAATGCATTTTGGATTCTCTCTTAATTTTCATTGCATATGGCACTTTGTGTGTTTCTAACTTCAAGTGGCATTGTGGTACTCTTTATTTTCCATTGCACATAGTACTCAATGTTTGGACCCTAATAAATTAATTGAAATAAGGGCTTGGAAAACTCTTGCATTGCAAACGAAGTTGTGGCACACCCTCCACAAAGGCACCCATAAATGAGATAATATGAACCCTTGATATGTCAGGAACCCCATGCCAGAGAGTATTTTCCCCCCACCCACCTCATACTCATTGCATGTCCTAGAAAGGGGTTTTCTTGGGAAACATTCCTTGACATAGTCATTGACCTACCCAATAGGGTACCATGACATCCCTCCAATACCTAAATTTTCCAAAGTTTATAAGCTCTTTGAGCATGTGTCTAACTTGAAATGAGGGGATTTAATGCATTTGTTTGAGTGTTTATTTGATTAAATGTGTCTTACTTGGCATGATTCATGTGACTTGTGGACCCTTTGAGGGTGTACTTGTTTTTCTTTGCAGGACGTTTCCATGTGTAAGTTATTCCATGGAGGGACTAGGTCACTTGGACCTTCATAGGGGCTTGAATCCCACAGGATGGATGATGTTCCCCACTCATTAAGGAATTGAGAATATGAGAAATGGATTTGGAGGCATTTGGACAGAATGTGATGGTGACATTGTGGCACCTTGCACCTAAACGTTGGCATTGGGAGGCCTAGGCCATCACACCCTATCCCTTGACATCACCTTGGATGATGGGGTTTGGTGGTTCTAAAGGTGATATGATGTGATTTGATGGAGGGAGATGCATTACTTGACACTCTAGTGCATGATGACATGACACATGGCCTTTGGAAGCCAAATGATTTTCTATTAGAGGCTCAATGTCTTATATTTATCCCAACATCACCCTTTTAGGACATGACATCATCACCACTAGGGATTTATTTTATGTAAATATTAATTTTGTAAATTGTAAAAGAAAACAGAGGATGTCATCCTCCTTCTAATTTGTTGTTGACATTTTAAAGTGGAAAAAATCATTTTAGGTGACCTCATATAAACAGATGTCACCTCACTTTCATTTTATCATGATCGCTTGAGAATTACATAACCTTCTTGGCTGAAATTTTCTCCCTACTTGGGAAATTCACTCCATATTGCCTCTTGTGATTTTGGATTTTTCTACTTGTCGATTGGAGGAAAAATGATAGTGATATCTCTTGATGTTTGTTTCTTGGAAATTGTGGTGGAATATTCTTGATAAATAAGGGTTTTCATATTTTCTCTTGGATTAGGTAAGAAATTCTTGTAATTGTATGTTTTCTTCTTGATTTCAAGGTTAATTTGTCAAACCCTTGGAGGATTATAATGGCATAAACCCTCCATCAATATCAATGTTTTCTTGTCATTGAAAAGGCTATTTTCAAATGTTTCTACGAGGAGTAAAAGGGCTTACACCCTTATATATTTACCTTGCTAAAGTTTTTTTGATCTAGGGAGTAAAAGGGCTTACACCCATAGAGAAGTAATAAACCCTAGCTCATAAACAAGAGACTCCATAACCCAATAGATAAGGCACTAATCTTTTTTGCATTGGAGATTGAATATTATGCATTGGTAAACGTGATATCAAGGAGATTGAATTGTTTAAGTTTGGAATTTGATTTTACATGCTTTAAGCTACATTGTGCCCTAAGGGCATCTTGATTAGCCAAGTGATTTATTTGTTGTAAAAAACTTTAAGCTATAGCCAATAGGGTTGTAGCAAACTCATCCTCTTTCATTCTTTTACTCACTCTTCTACCACTGAAATTCACTTGTAAGCCTTGGTAATTGTTCTATTGGTTAATAGCTATTACTTGGGTGGTTTACTTGTTGATTTTAGTGGCTAGAAATTGTCGTTGTAGAAAAAAAAAATTACATCCATAAGGATGTTACATATCTTGTTGATAACACTTAGTAACAACCCTCTAATTGTTATCAAAGTCTTTCCCTAATCATTGGGAAATTATCTACTTGTTGCTAACTTTATTTCCAACATCTTGCACTTGATTTTGATGGTTAATTTTGAAACCGTAATAACTTATTTATTGCATATATATATTTCCATACTGTTGGAAATTTGGGACAGAAAGGGTTCTTGTTGATTCCCCTTTGGTTCTGAGGCTTAAATCTTCATAAATTGTCTTGTTTCGGGAAGGTCTAACAATGTTTTGCAGGTATACTACCTTGAAAAGAATTTACCACCTCATAAGACTTTATCTCAAGCCTCTTTCCATTCTTTGACCTTGACCTATAGGGGAATTCTCCGATCACTTTCCACTTTCAATCTCAATCCCCCTAAGGTCACATGGGAAGCCTCCCTTGTCTTGGATTTATACTTCACTAAAATGAGGGGGACATCTATTAAGGTGATAGTGATAGTTGTTCCCAGTTGTGTCACACTTTCATGGTTTGGATTAGGCTTTTCCCAAACTATAGATTGTGCGATAAAAAATTTGTGTCGTTTCCAAGGAGGATTTTGAATGCTTTCTGATCACATAACGACACTTGGCAATTTATTCCCAAATAATTTACCCATAGCTTGTCTGGAAACTCCATTTGAGGGAAGTTCCCTTTTCACTTTTGATGATATTTTCTTGAAGTTCATCTGGCGAATCCACTGAGGTATTACCCTAAATTATGGAAGACTGACTCTGTGGCGCTTTCATAAGGCATACAAAGCCTTGGATGTTGAGATTGTTTATTGGTTTCCAAACCAATTCCCATTGGGATGGTTAGATCATATCCCTGAGTTTGATAGTGATCCATCTTCGACCATTGCACATATTGTCAAGTTTACTTAAAAAAATTTAGGCATGAATATAGAACATGAAGATGTGGTAGTACAATTATTTATCTTGTCGGTTGAGGAGAATAAAAGGGAATGGATCAGATATTCTTGCAGACCTAAAATTATATCTTCTTCAACTATCCTTTTCTGAGAATTCCTTAAGTATTGGGGCCTTGGAACTTAGAAATTTGAAGATACTATTCAAGACCTCAATGATGTCTTTCTAAGGAAAATTGTTCCCTTGGACCCTATCAAATATTTAAGGGAAACTCTTCTTCCAAATCCTATTGAGAACACCATTGGGGAACAAAAGTCTTAGGATAGTGATGAGGAAAGTTTTGAGGCTCTCAAGGAAAACATAGAAGAAGACAATGAGTTTTGTGAATAGTTAATAAATCACTGCCATAATAAATATTTCTTGGTTAGGTTCTTCATGAAAAGAAGAGAAGAGTACAACAATATCCTTCTAAATTATGAGAAGGAGCCTACCCGAGATGCAGCGTGGGAGCTTGTCGTTTCCTATTTCAGGGAGAATTCATTATGTGATGATGTGACAAAGAAATATGGTTACCAAGAAGGCCTCCCAAACTACGATCGATCATTCTTGATGCCCGAAGAAGTCTTGAAACTCATTGAAGATCAATCCCATGATGAATATTTTCTTAGAGAACATGTCCACAAATAAGAAGAAAAGAAGACAATTAATGACAATATCTTTAATAAGCAAGGATGTCAGGTGTTTGAAGAGATCCTTGAAGAAGGTCCTACTAATTTTCTAGCACAAGATATTTCTGAGACATGTCATAGAGTAAATTCCTTTTTCCATGATCACATAAATGTATGGCCTCAATGATGAAGAATCCATTGATGAAGAACATTCACATGAGATGCATCATGTTGAAGACCTAGTTGAAGTCTCTTAAGCTTGTGTTCTCCCTACACACGAAGATGAATAAATGGTTAGTTTCATTGATACAAATGATTTCATGGAGGACATATATAACATGGTTGATTAACACATTGATGATTTCATACATATTGGGAGGTGTGGATGGGATATCGGTTGTTCTAGTTTTGATGGAGATCCCATTTATGACATTGAGGGTGGATTTCGAGTGAGAGTGATAATTTGTTTCCTTTAGAATGCTGGTCTACATGCTTAGACAATTCATATGTTTGGAAACACGATGATGATATGGTCACATATTTGTTTCGACCACCCAAGGATGACTGGTTGCAGTACAACTATGTGGATTTATATCCTTTCCTTGAGGATTATCCTTTTGAACACTCAGAACAATCACCCGATGAAGATTCTCAATCATTTTTTGTGTTTGAATTTTGATGAACATAAGGACTTGGTCAGCCCACAGAAATAGAAAAATCACACTACTTATTAGCAGTGTTTTCATCCTGAGGGATTTTGCAGGGATTCTGAGATAAAGAAGCAATATGTTTTGAATGTGGAGAAAGATTCTTTCTTTATACTGGAGCTTGTTTTTTATCTCATATCTTCTACCTTGGGAAATCATGGTTTCTCCTTTGGATTTCTCATCTCATCGCATCCTTCAAGGACCAATGTTATTCTAAGCCAGAACGAAGATGACACATGTTCCATATATGGTAGTCCTATTCAAAGATGGGTGCATCAAGATTTTGGCTATTCTTTCCAACAGGATTTTCTCCCTCCCACCCACCTTCATGAGTTGCTTCCTATGATTTTTCACATGCCAATTTATGCTCATAATTATTATATGCTTGACTTATCTTTTTTGTATTACATAATTAAGCATAGGGGGAGATACCTTGATGAGATGATCGCCTCGTTGCATTGGTTGTACGATTTCACCTAACATCCTCAAGACCTTATTTCCATGGCCCTCGGGCCCCAGGTAACTAGGTAGGTCATTTTTTTATTGCATTTGCATTTGTGTGTTCATGGTAGTTTAGTTTCATTTATTTATATTTTCATGTTCATGTTTTATTTACATATTGTTTTATTTCATTGTTGCATAGTTGATGTGGTACATTTTCTTGGATCATATTACATTTTAGTTGGAAATTTTTGAAATAAAGAAAAATTTTATTTTTTAAAGAATAGTTGTCAATTTTGAAGTTTTGATTATATGAGTAAAGGGGTGAGTGTGCCACCCTTCAATATCCCAACGTGTCTTGTTTCGGTGTGTGTAGTAACAGGTCTTACCAGAATATGTGGAGGTTATCATATTCTCTACGACAGGCACTTGTCCCCAAGTGGGAGCCAAAGGTTACACCCCATTTTCCTAGGGGTAACTAAGGAGTTGATGTCTTGAGGCCCACGGGTTGCAAACATGGAATGCCAATATCCAAATGACTGATGGAGCGGACATTGTCCAGAAAAATCCCCTCCTCTCCACTACAGACCATCATTGGTTTTCAATGGCACAACAACATCCACCATACCGGCTTGGCGCCCAAAGGACATCAGGTCTTGCCTCATGAGGTAAAAAGTATGGTCTAATGGTAAGTGTTCCTTTAATGATTGAAGCATTTGAACATGTTTCAAAGGGTCCTCTCTTGATTGTGAAACATATGCTTGGAATTTATAATTTTTTCCTTATTTCACCTTGGTGGTTGGCATGATTTCCTGGTAAGTGGGTCACCCTTAGGAAGAGGGTTGATACTAGGGGGTCTTCTTCAAAGATCCTCACACCATTCCCATACATACTTACCACTTTCCATACTTCTTCCCCTCCATTTCCTCATATTTTGTATTTTAGGGTTCACTAACCCCAAGAAGGGCATGTACCTCATTTCATGGGAAGAAAGGGCTAAAGGCCCAGAGGTGTTGTAGCTAGAAAAATTTAAGATCCATAAATGATCCTTCTAGATGGTCTCCATAAGGTCTTGAGAGTAATGAAAGGATTCTCCATAAAAAATGAAGGACCTATAAAAATAAAACACATAATTAATAAATGTCCCACTTGTTGGGGAAATTCATTTTGCGGTGTCTCTTACCTTCCATTGCATATGGAACTCTGTGTTTCTAAATTCAAGTGGAATTGCGGTACTCTTTACTTTCCATTGCAAATAGTACTCAATGTTCGGACCCTAATAAATTAATGGAAATAAGGGATTGAAAAAAGGTTGCATTGAAAATGAAGGTGTGACACACCCTCCACAAAGGCACCCATAAATGAGACAATATGAACCCTTGATATGTCAAGAACCCCATGCCCGAGAGTATTTTCCCCCACCCACCTCATACTCATTGCATGGCCTAGAAATGGGTTTTCCTGGGAAACATTCCTTGACTTGGGGATTGACCTACCTAATAGGGTACCATGACACCCCTCCCATACCTAAATTTGGCAAAGTTTATAAGGTCTTTGAGCATGTGTCTATCTTGAAAAGAGGGGATTTAATGCACCTATTTGAGTGGTTATTTGATTAAATGTGGCTTACTTGGCATTATTCATGTGACTTGAGGACCCTTGGAGGGTGTATTTGTTTGTATTTACATGACCTTTACAGGTGTAAGTTATTCCATGGAGGTACTAGGTCACTTGGACCTTCATAGGGGCTCGAAGCCCATAGGATGGATGATGTGCCCCACTCATTGAGGGATTGAGAAGATGAAAAATTCCTTTGGAGGCACTTGGACAGCATATGGTGGTGATATTGTGTCCCCTTGCACCTAAATGTTTTCCTTCGGAAGCCTAGGACGTCACACCCTAGCCCTTCATGTCACCTTGGATGATGGGGTTTGATGGTTCTAGAGGTGATATGATGTGATTTGATGGAGGGATATGCATTACTTGACACTATAGTGCATGATGACATGACATGTGGCCTTTGGAGGCCAAATTACTTACTATTGGAGGCTCAATGTCTCATCTTTAGCCCAACGTCACCCTTTTAGGGCATGACATCATCATCATTAGGGATTTATTTTATGTAAATTTTAATTTTGTAAATTGTAAAATCAAACAGAGGACATCAGCCTCCTTCTAATTTGTTGTTGACATTTTAAAGTGGACAAATTGGTTTTAGGTGACCTCTTATAAATAGAGGTCACCTCACTTTAATTTTATCATCATCACTTGAGAATTACATAACATTCATGGTTGAATGTTAAGGTTTAAGATATTATTGGGTTTCTTTTCAATTTACTATATAACCGTAGCATAGATAGGATCACTGAGAGAAACACAATCACAAGATACACAACATTTATCCTAGGAAACCCTCATGGGGGAGAAAACCCAACAAAAACTTCCTTAATATATATAGCCAATACAATGCCAAGACAATAAACCAAAACACTAGAGAATATCCAACATTGAGCAATGTGCCTCTCTCTTCCTTTTTCTCCCAACTGTAGCTACCAAACTTGTGCACTGGATGATCGAATGAGTGAGTGAGATAATGAGGCATTTGCTTCCCTTATTTATACAAACTGGCAGGTGCTAAAAAGGTGTCTCTTCACTGGGTAGGGCTGACTTGTCTTCTTAGTGGTTAAAACCACTTTAATTAGCCTGGGGGGCGAATTCTCAATTTGCATATTATATTTAGGGTTTGACCAATCCAAAAAATGATATTTGGTCAATTACATTTCCCGACATGATCAATCCACAAAAGGGGATTGATCTAATGAATAATAACTCAATAATAAGTAGAATACTCTTTGCAGTTACAATATTTCAACACTCCCCCTTAACAAGAAGGGTATTTTACAACATCATTAGGAGAGAGAGAGAGAGAGGGAAACAACATCAACAACATCTCGAACACTGACTATCATATCTATAAATCATCGGAAGTTTTACTTCATCATCAATATCATCATCCACAGCATGGAGTTGGAATGGCATCATCATCATCTGCATCAACATGGATTAGTATAACACTAATACATCATCATCATCAATAACAGCACAAGGTTGATACAACATCAACAACAACAACATCACAGCACGAAGGTTGGAGCATCATCAATGTTAGCACTAGGATGGAAATATTCAGCACAAAGCTGGAAATCATTAGCACGAAGTTGGCATCTCAACAACATCAGCATGAAGATGGAAATATTCAGCACAAAGTTGGCATCTCAACAACATCAGCATGAAGCTAGAAATATTCAGCACGAGGCTGGCATCACAAAAACATCAGCATGAAGCTGGAAATATTCAGCACGAGGCTGACATCAAAACAACATCAGCATGAAGTTGGAATCTTCAGCACGAGGATAGCATCACAACAACATCAGCACGAAGTTGTAAATATTCAGCACGAGGATGGCATCACAACAACATCAACACGAAGCTGGAAATATTCAGCATGAGGCTGGAATCAACACTACTCCCCCTTTCAAGGGAGGTCCTTTCAGAATACACCAAGATTATCTTGAAAGTGCTCAAACTTTACACGAGACAGAGGCTTGGTCAACACATCTACAACATGTTCATTCGTGCTAACATACTAGAGCTTTATGGCTCCTCTCTGAACCATATCAAGGATGTAATGATATCAGATTTCTATGTGTTTTGACTTGTCATGGAACACAGGGTTCTCTGTCATCTTTATGCAACTCTAGTTATCACATAGAATCAATGGGGTTTGATGGTTCTAGAGGTGATATGATGTGATTTGATGGAGGGAGATGCATTACTTGACACTATAGTTCATGATGACATGACACGTGGACTTTGTAGGCCAAATGACTTGTTATTGGAAGCTCAATGTCTCATCTTTAGCCCAATGTCACCCTTTTAGGGCATGACATCATCATCATTAGGGATTTATTTTATGTAAATTTTAATTTTATAAATTGTAAAATCAAATAGAGGACGTCAGCCTCCTTGTAATATTTTGTTGACATTTTAAAGTGGAAAAATTGGTTTTAGCTGACCTCATAAAAACAAAGGTCACCTCACTTTCATTTTATCATCATCACTTGAGAATTACATAACATTCATGGTTGAATGTTAAGGTTTAAGCTATTATTGGGTTTCTTTTCAATTTAGTATATAACCATAGCATAGATAGGATCACGGAGAGAAACAAAATCACAAGATACACATCATTTATCTTGGGAAACCCTCATGGGGGAGAAAACCCAACAAAAACTTCTTAATATAGATAGCCAAGACAATGCCAAGACAATAAACCAAAACACTAGAGAATATCCAACATTGATCAATGTGCCTCTCTCCTCCTTCTTCTCCCAACTGCAACTACCAAACTTGCGCACTGGATGAGCAAATGAGTGAGTGAGATAATGAGGCGTTGGCTTCCCTTATTTATACAAACTGGCAGGTGTTGAAAAGATATCTCTTCACTGGGCAGGGTTGACTTGTCTTCTTAGTGGTTAAAACCACTTTAATCAGCCTGGGGGCCGACTTCTCAATTTTCATATTATATTTAGGGTTTGACCAATCCAAAAAAGGATATTTGGTTAATTACATTTCCTGACATGATCAATCCACAAAAGGGGATTGATCTGATAAATAATAACTCAATAATAAGTAGAATACTCTTTGCAGTTACAATATTTCAACACTCCCCCTTAACAAGAAAGGTATTCTACAACATCATCAGGAGAGAGAGAGAGGGCAGCAACATCAACAGCATCTTGAACACTGACTGGCATATCTATAAATCATCGAAAGTTTTTCTTCATCATCAATATCATCATCCACATCATGGAGCTGGAATGGCATCATCATCATTTGCATCAACATGGATTAGTATAACACTAATACATCATCATCATCAATAACAGCACAAGGCTGATACAGCATCAACAACAACAGCATCACAGCACAAAGGCTGGAGCATCATCAACTTCAGCACTAGGCTGGAAATCTTCAACACGAAGCTGGCATCTCAACAACATCAGCACGAAGATGGAAATCATCAACACGAAGTTTGAATCTCAACAACATCAACATGAATCTAGAAATCTTTAGCATGAAGTTGGCATCTCAACAACATCAACACGAAGCTAGAAATATTCAACACGAGGCTGGCATCACAACAACATCAGCACGAAGCTGGAAATCTTCAGCACAAGGCTGGCATCACCACAACATCAGCATGAAGTTGGAAATCTTCAGCATGAGGCTAGCATCACAACAACATCAGCACAAAGTTGGAAATCTTCACCACGAGGCTGGCATCACAACAACATCAACACGAAGCTGGAAATCTTCAACACGAGGCTGGAATCAACACTACTCCCCCTTTCGAGGGAGGTCCTTTCGGAATACACCAAGATTATCTCTAAAGTGATCAAACTTTACATGAGACAGAGGCTTGGTCAACATATCTGCAACATGTTCATTTGTGCTAACATACTAGAGCTTTATGGCTCCTCTCTGCACCATATCATAGATGTAATGATATCGGATTTCTACATGTTTTGACTTTTCATGGAACACATGGTTCTCTGTCATCTTTATGCAACTCTAATTATCACATAGAATCATAGTTTCTTCCATCTCAAGATCGAATATACATGTCAACAACTTCTGAAGCCATATGGCTTCACAATTGGCGGAACATGTAGCAATGTAATCTGTTTTTTTCGTGCTGAGAGAAATACTTGATTTCTTCCTACTCTGCCATGAGATCATGGTTGACCCCAGACTGAAAAAACATCTTGAAGTGCTATTTCTATCAGACACACTTCCATCCCAATCTGAATCGGTATAACCACTCAGTCTGAAGCCATGATATCCATTATAATTGAGACCAAAATCTAATGTACCCTTAAGGTACCTCATCACATGGTTTGCAGCAACCAGGTGAACATGTCTAGGCTCTACCAGAAATTGACTCAAGGTGTTCACAGCAAATCATATATCTGGCCTGGTGTTCATCAAATACATCAACGATCCAATGATTTGTCTGTACAGCATATCATCAATTAATTCTGACGAAGTGTCAACCAGGAGATTCAACTTTTTCTCCATGGGTGTATTCATGGATTTTCACTCCAAAATATCAAAACTCTTCATTATTTCAACTGCATACTTCCCTTTGTTAAGGAAGATCTTCTCTAGGCTCTGCCATACCTCAAGACCTAAGAAATAGTGCATTAGGCCAAGGTCTTTCATCTAAAATTCTGCAGCGGGCTTCTTCTTGCAATCAGTGATGGGATTTTCTTCTCCAGTTAGAAATAAGTCATCCACATATAACAGTGATATAACATGCTCATCATTCATAACCTTGAAGTAAAGGTTAGTGTCATCTTTACTCCTGGTAAATCCCAAGCTCGTCAGGAAACTGTCAATTCTTCCATACCAAGTTCTAGGAGCTTGTTTTAATCCATACATATCCTTCTTCAATTTGCATACATGGGTCTTTTTGTCTTCAACTTCAAACCCTTGAGGTTGTTCTATATACACTTCTTCTTCAATGACACCATTTAAGAAGGTTGTTTTCACATCCATATGGTGTAACTTCCACTTCATCTTAGTTGCAAGGGCCATGATGGTTCTGATTGAAGTGTATCTGGCTACAGGAGCAAATGTTTCTTCATAATATATGCCTTCCTTTTGAGAAAATCCACGAGATAAAAATCTTGCTTTATATTTCTCAATGCTTCCATCATCAGCATGTTTTATCTTGTATAGCCATTTGGAAGATACCACTTGCTCTTCGGTCTGGGAACTATTTCCCATACATCATTCTTTATAATGGATTGGTATTCTTTTATCATGGAATCTTCCCATTCTTTCTTCTAAATGGATTCTTCAAAGAAAGTAGGCTCCTTCTCTAAGATATCACACATCAAATCCATATAACTGGAGAATGGCTTGGGTTTCTTTACTTGTCTCATGGTTCCTTCAGGGGCACCATACTTCTCTCCATCTTGAATAAGTTCCCTTGCCTATGTTGGATTTCTCTTGTGGGAGATCGTCATATAGGGAGGTTCTTGAATTCTATTATGTCATTCTCTTCTAGAATCTCCTCATCAGGGGAAGTTATGGCTTCCCTCACTAGTTTTGCAACTCTGGGAGCCACAGGTTCTTCTTCATATACTTATTCAAACTGAAATCTTCTTTATTTCATGAGTGTTTCATCTTCATCAAAGGTTACATCTCTGTTGATATCAATAATATGGTAAGTTGGTATGTATATTCTGGAGGCCTTGGAGACCTCACAATATCCAACAAACATTCCCTTCTTTCTTGAAGGGTCTAGCTTGGTTCTCTTCTCTTTCGAAACATGTACAAATATGGGACAGCCAAATATTTTGACATGGATTACTTCTGGCTTCTTTTCGGAGAACATCTCTTTAGGGGTCTTGAACCCAAGTGCACTATGGAAAAATATGTTCTCTACATACATTGATGTTCTTGTTGCTTCTGCCCATAAGAGAACTAGAAGATCTTGATCATCGATCATAGTCTTCATTGCTTCTATTATAGTTATGTTCTTTCTTGCTGCTACACCATTTTGTTGAGGATTGTAGGGTGTGGTGAGGTCCCTCTTGATCCCAGCATATTTACAAAATTTCACAAACTCTTTTGAGGTGTATTCTCCTCCATTATCTGACCTAAGTATCTTGATCTTTCTTTCAGGGAGATTCTCTATCAAGGCTTTGAATTCCTTGAATTTTTCGAACACTTCATCTTTTTATTTCAAAAAGTAAACCCAGGTTTTGCAAGAATAGTAATCAATAAAAGACACATAGTATACATACCCACTTATGGAGGTTGATGGAATTAGATCACATACATTTGAGTGAATGAGCTCTAGGACTTCTTTTGCTTTACTGTCTCTCTTCGAGAAATGGTTCTTGATGTTCTTTCCTTTTGCACATCCGTTGCACACACCTTCATGGTCAACCTTGAATTCTGGTAGACCTGTGACTACCTTGCTTACATATGGTAATGCCTTGTAGTTAATGTGAGCTAGTATTGTATGCCAAAGTTCACAGGGATTCTCAATGGAATGAGTCAAGGTTACTTCTGAGTGACCTTTTAGCTTATACAAGCCACCTTCTTCTTTTCCAATAACAATTGCTTCTTTCATGGTTTTTCCTTTGGGCCACATAAGAACTTCTCCATCTATGAAAGAAACTTTGAATCCTTTCTTATCTAAAGATGAGATAGAAAGTGAGTTCTTTGTTAAACCTGGTACATATAGTACATCCTTCATCTTCAATGGGGTTCCTGAATCAAGTTTGTAATTTGATTATCCTATTCCTTTGATAGGGTATTGATAATCGTCTCCAAGTGTAACTTTCTGAGGAAATTTATTTTCTGTAAGACAAGAGAGAATGTCTCTTTGATCTGTCATGTGCTTGGAAGCACCACTATCTATGAGCCAAGTGTCCTCACTAAGTGACATTTATCCTAAGAGGGCGAAGATTAAGACATAGTCTTCAATCTATTCTTTTATTATCTTTGTGGGTGTCTCTTCATATTCAACTGTGTGAGCATGGTGCCTCTTGTTTCTATTCGTATATTCTTCTCTTCTAGTTGGACAATTCTTAAGAATATGGCCCATCTTGTCACAATGGTAACATTGGTAGGATGAGAAATATTTTTCTCTTCTTTGACCTTTCTGAAACTTCTGGAATCTCCTTAGAGGGTGAGATTCTTTATGTATGAATTTGTTTGGGGGGTGAGACTCCCTATGTTGATGAGTTTCTTTCTGGAAGTAAGACCTCTTCCTTCCTCCTTTAGTATGAGTAGCTAGGGCTTGATCTCCATCTCTTGATAGTATTGCTTCTCGGTTAGCTACTATTGCTTCTTCTTGAATGCATTGTTCCCAAAGAATGTCAAAGTGTAGTTTCTCCTTTCTGGCACAAATAGTTTGGATGAATGCATCCCAAGGTCTTGTGAGACCATTAAGGGTTGTCATTATGAGTTCGTCTTCATCTAGAGTATCACCAATTGCTTGTAGTTGTTCCATGAATTGTGACATTCTAGAGAAATACTCTTGAATTGTTTCTCATTTATGCATCCTTGTACTTTTGACTTGAGTTCTTAGATTCATCTTCCTATTGATGTTCTTTCCTTCATACATTCTGGTTAGGGAATCAAACATTTATTTTGGAGTCTTCTTTGAAGCCACTTGATGAATCAAGTGATCTTTAATAGAATCTGCAATGATTCTTTTGGCCCTAACTGTGTCCTTTTGGTGTTTTTCTTTAGCTGCAGCATCGATAGGTTCTGGTACATCTTCTTTAATGAATATTTCTAGGTCATTCTCTTCAAGAATGAGTGCAATCATATCCATCTAGGCACGGAAGTTTTCCACACCTTCTAGCTTGTCAACAAGCTTAGTGCTTCCAGACATCTTTACCTAGAGCTAGGAAAATGACCAAAAATTGAAAATGCTCATAATTTAATTTTGAACTTACCAGGAGGTGCGCTTGGCTGAGGTAAGTAGCCTAGTGCAGTTAGATTTCAGAAAATCCATTTTTTTCCCCTTCAAATTGGACCAGCGGAATTCAAGACTAGTACTTCTTGTACTAGTTCTGGTTTCATGGTTTTCTGGTACTAGTCAAAACTAGGGTTTGACTTTCCAGGAGTTCTATCCACTGAAAAGGTGTTTTGAGGCTACCAAAGAGTTTGCTAAGCTAGGGAACACTCCCTTGATGAGTTTAGGGATGAAATTTCTCTTCAATAGAAAACCCTAATTTTCTTGTACGATAACAGTGACGTTTTTGCTTATCTAGTGAAAGATGTTCTCTTCAGCTTAGCTCTGATACCATGTTAAGTTTTAAGCTATTATTAGGTTTATTTTCAATTTACTAGATAACCATAGCATAGATAGGATCACTAAGAGAAACACAATCACAATATACATAGCTTTTATCCTGGGCAACCCTCATGGGGGAGAAAACCCAACAAATATTCCTTAATATAAATATCCAATACAATTCCAAGACAATAAACCAAAACACTATAGAATGTCCAAGATTGAGCAATGTGCCTCTCTCTTCCTTATTCTCCCAACTGTAGCTACCAAACTTGTGCATTGGATGAGCGAATGAGTGAGTGAAATAATGAGGCGTTGGCTTCCTTTATTTATACAAACTGGTAGGTGTTGATAAGGTGTCTCTTCACTGGGCAGGGTCGACTTGTCTTCTTAGTGGTTAAAACCACTTGAATTAGCATGGGGGCCGACTTCTCAATTTTCATATTATATTTAGGGTTTGACCAATCCACAAAAGGGGATTTGGTTAATTACAATGTCCGACATGAACAATCCACAAAAGGGGATTGATCTAATGAATAATAACTCAATAATAAGTAGAATACTCTTTGCAGTTACAATATTTCAACAATTTTCACCCTACTTGGGAAATTCGCGCCATCTTGTCTCTTGTGCTTGTGGATGATTCTACTTGTCTATTGGAGGGAAAATGATAGTGTTATCTCTTGATGCTTGTTTCTTGGCAATTGTGGTGGAATATTCTTAATAAGATAGGGTTTTTCATGTTTTCTCTTGGATTAGGTAAAAAAATTCTGCAATTGTATGTTTTCTTCTTGATTTCAAGGTTAATTTGTCAAACCCTTGGAGGAGTATAAGGGAATACACACTCCATCAAGATCTATCTTTTATTGTCATTGAAAAGACTATTTTCAAAGGTTGCTGCAAGGAGTAAAAGGGTTTACACCCGTGTAGTTTTACCTTGCTAAGGTTTGTTTTCTCTAGTGAGTAAAAGGGATTACACCCCTAAAGAAGAAATAAACCCTAGCTCATAAACAAGAGACTCCATAACCCAATAGATAAGGCACTAATATTTTTTGCATTGGAGATTGAATATTATGCATTGGTAAATGTGATATCAAGGAGATTGAATTGCTTAAGTTTGGAATTTGATTTTAGATGTTTTAATCTACATTGTTTCCTAAGGGTGTCTTGATTAGCCAATTGATTTAGTTGTTGTAATAAAATTTAAGCTACATGCAATAGGGTTGCAACAAACTCATCCTCTTTCATTCTTTTACTCACTCTTCTACTGTTGAAATTCACTTGTAAGCCTTGGTAATTGTTCTACTAGTTAATAGTTATCGTTTGGGTGGTTTACTTGTTGATTTTAATAGCTAGAACTTCTTGTTGTAGAAAAAAAATTCTATAGACATAAGATTGTTACATATCTTGTTGATAACACTTA
>ML853784.1:7889-29385 GCA_009831015.1 Picea engelmannii
TAGATTTGGGATGGATCACTCCCCAAAAGATGCAACACATTAGTTTGGGAATTCGAAGGTTATATCATCTTGTTTCATCGAGAGTTGCAACTACAAGCACAAAAGATTTGAGAAGACATCATGTGCTAGAACAAAAGTTCAAATGGAAGCCTTCCAGTGCTTATGCTTTGAGGACAAAGCATTTTTAAGGGGAAGGCAATGTTATGAACATAAAATATACATAAATAGATATTCATAACATAATAATAGTTAATAAATAATAAATTATTAATAATGAAAGGTCATGTCTCAAAGGACATGACTATTGGTAAAGGGAACCCCTGCGTGGGTATATAAGCAGGCCCTCATTCTCAATTGTAATCATCATCTATATCTTATTATTCATTCTTATTACATATATATTTATCCATATGGATTTGGTTACTATATTCCAGATATTTTGGATAATTCTTGTGTGAGCGAACTTTGTTCATCTCACACAACTTTTCAACGCGCTATGTCTTATGCTTTTCATGATATTAAGCATATCGTTCAACCTTATTTGGATGATTTGCCAGCTCATTCTATGCGCAGAGTCGATCAACCTACCCACCTTCGAGCTATTTTCGTTCGCTGTCGGTTCTATCGTATACGTTTAAATCCTCATAAATTCATTTTTTGCATAGAATCCGACCGTCTTCTAGGTTTTATCGTTTCGCGTCAAGGGATCCGGGTGGATCCTATTAAGGTTGAGGCGATTCTTAATCTCCCTCCTTCTTCTACATTGTGCCAGTTGCAAAGTTTGCAGGGGAAAACAAACTTTCTTCGTCGTTTTATCCCTAATTACGCCGAGATAACTCGTGGTTTTACGCGCCTACTCAAGAAAGATTCAGAGTTCGTCTAGGATACCGTTGCCAACAATTCTTTTGAAGCTTTAAAGTTGTCCCTCACGCGAGCTCCGCTTCTCTTTCCTCCCGATTACAGTTGCAATTATTTCCTTTATCTTCCTGCCTCGGAGTACACTATTGGCATGGTTCTCGTTCAAGAGGATGATGCGCACAACGAGCATGTTGTTTACTACTTGAGTCAAAGTCTCACACCAACTGAAATCAAGTATCAACATGTCGAAAAACTGGCCTTGGCTGCCGTTCAAGCCGTTCAACACTTCCGGCACTATATCCTCTCACGTAAGACTACGATGATTTCTCATTGCAACCCTATGCAACATATTTTGACACGTCAATTGCTAGGGGGCAAGTACTCCAAATGGATTGTCATACTCCAGGAGTTTGACTTGGAATTCGATCGCGCCAAGTCTAAGAAGTCATTAGTTTTTGCTAGGTTGATATGTGATTTTCCTCATTCTGCAACGGAAAATGTAGCAGTAGATTCATTACCCGATGAATCGCTTTTCCTTATTAGCACTGATGATATTTGGTATGGGGATATCATTATATATCTCCAAACCCAGACTTTCCAGCCTGCTTTGTCTAGTACTGAATGACGTCGCATATGCTATCAAGCTCGTCAATACATTATCCTCGGGGATACTCTATACTGTCGGGGCATTGACTCTGTTTTTCGATGTTGTTTAACATTCGACGAAGCCGAGAAAGCTCTGAATGACTGCCATTCCGGAGCATGTGGTGGTCATATGTCTGGGTATGCTACTGCTCAGAAGATCTTACGCGCAGGGTATTTTTGGCCTTCTTTATTTAACGACTGCATTACTTCCGTTCAGAAATGCCATGCCTGCCAGACCTACAATCAGAAAATTTGGTCACATCCTACTCCTCTTCATGCTGTGGTCTCAGTTGGTCCTTTTACGAAATGGGGCATCGATTTCATGACATGTCACCCTCACTCGGCCGGGGGGCATGGTTACATCATTGTAGCGGTTGATTACTTTACGAAATGGGCTGAGGCAATGCCGACATTCGATAATACTGGAAAGACCACAACGTTGTTTCTTTTTAATCACGTCATAGCTCGTTTTGGTGTTCCCCAAGCTATCATCACTGATCACGGTAGTCACTTTAGGAATTTTATGATGTCTGAACTTACAGAAAAGTTGGGTCTTCGTCATGATAACTCAACGCCCTATTATCCACAAGCTAATGGTCAAGTCGAAGTGATCAACAAAGTTCTTATAACTATGCTTCGACGGATGATAGAAATTCATAAATCAAGTTGGCACACAATGTTGTTTTCGGCATTGTGGGCATACCAGACATCTGTCAAATCCGCTACTAGGTTTACGCCTTTTCGGTTAGTATATGGTGTGGAAGCCATTATTCCTATAGAATGCGAGATACCCTCTCTGAAGCTAGCTGTCAAACTCCTACCCAACACTTCTGCTGAAGAAGAACGTCTATTGTATATAATGCGATTAGACGAAACTCAACGTGACGCCACTCTAGTAATAGAAGCCCAGAAGAAACGTGTCAAGGCACAATATGACAAGCATGTCAAGCCTCGCGTTTTCTCTGAAGGTGATATTGTTCTTCTCTATGAACATGATCGAGATGTGTTAGGAGCTGTGAAATTTGACCCTATGTGGCGAGGTCCTTATATTATTCGTCGAGTTTTGGAAAAAGGAGCATATGAGCTGGTAGATTACGATGGTATCCCTTTGAGTGAACCCAGGAATGGGTTGTACTTGAAGAAGTACTATGCATAAATTATCTTTGCACAAGTACTTGTATTTTATGTATCATACTTTGTGTGTGTTACTATAGTTTTCTTTTGTCGTTATCTGGTCTCTGCCCTTATGTGACATTGTGTTTGATTTCCAGATGTTAAAGTCTTCGCTACCCTATATTGGCTTCGCTGACGGTGCTAGCCATAGTAATCAGAACCTTGCTTCCGCTGCATGGGCAATCTATGCCCCAACAAACGAACTTGTATCTTTACGAGGGGTATGCCTCGACCGTGCGACCAACAACATTGCAGAGTATAGCGCCGTTATTGAATTATTGGTTGATGCTATCTCACTCGGAATTCGTCATTTGGTTGTGTGACTTGACTCGTAGCTTGTAGTACTACAGTTAAGTAATGTTTACTCTATTCGAAGTCCTACCTTGTTACGGGTGTATTTACGAATTCGTCTTTTGGAACATTATTTTGATCACATTGAATATCAACATATTCCTAGATGTCTAAATACATTAAAAGATGCATTGGACATACATTTGAATCATTTATAAATCAAACACATCGAAATCCACACAATATAAAGTAATCTGGTAGAAGCCATCTGTATATATAACGATCAAAAAAGTTTTTTACAAAAAGTTTGTCCGAAGACCAAAATATCAAAAATTGAAGCTTATAGCTTCTACAAAGTGATGTCATGGATGACGTTCGTGGTAACACACGACTGCCCTAGCAACCCTACGGAGCAGTCGACTCATAGCTACTGATACCCCTAAAGTATGACGTTGATCGCGTCATGGAACCTCTTCCAGAGTCATATCTAGAATGTCTGCAGTCAGGCCCTCTAGATTTTGTTCCACTACTTTATAATCTTCAACATACTGTGGCGCTGCCGCTACTTCTCCTCACCGCTGGATGGGAGAAGTGACGGGAGGTCTGTACGGTCCAACATCTGTGTTATCAACACACGATTTTGTATTAGTCTTTGGATGGACATATAAAACAAAAACATTTGAAAAGAAAAAAATGCGTGTACTTCTTACCAAGGTCACCCCATTGAGTATCCTCTGGTAATGCCAAATCCAGATCTCCTCGGAAATCCAACCCGGCATAAGCGTAGTCATCAACCATCAACATTTGGGTTTGAATCTAGTCAAAGAAAATATCGTCGTACTTGACGATCGGTCCTGCTACATGCCGGGCCATGAGCCGACACCATCTTCGCATCCTTGGATCCCTAGGACCCGGTATGTTCCACTCAACCTGTATTCTAAATACGGGGACCCTCTCAAGGAAGAAGGACACCAACAAAGATCCATACCCGAATTGCTTCAGGTCACCTCGCCTACATTTGGTCAATTGCTTTTTGATACTGTGAAGCACAGTATCTGCCCAGTTGAATACTTGAGGCTCAGTACACTCGATGGCGTATTGGAAGTAGCTCTGTAATGCCATATGAGGAGCATAACTCCCAGCCATCTGATCTATAGTAAAAAGGATAGTACGGAGGGTCAAGTCTTGTACCCCCCAGATAGCCACTTTTCCTTTCTTTCTTTCATCCTCGGGTACACAGTATAAATTGCAGTACTCACTCATCTTTAGCCCACCACCTCTACTACCGGTCAGGCTCACATAGTATCCGCGTTGAGACAATCCCATCAGAAAGTAAATGTCCTCAATGTCTATGGACAGTGTGTGAGCTCCCACATGAAAAACTTGCTGATCTGGGTCCCACATACGCACCAGATACTCCAATAGTCTGACTTGGGACCTCATGCCCGGGATACGAAAGTACTTTAAGAGCCCACAATCTCTCAAAGCAACTATGGTAGGTGGATGATTTTTGGCCATTGCATTATCCTCTTCATGTTCCCTTTCACGCCACTCAAGTACCATGGTGATGGCCAATTATCTGCACAAGGAACACAATAAGAGGATTAATAACTTTTTTCATGCTTTGAATATTTTTCATTGGCTAAAAATTTAAAAACATTTTGGGCTTTGCGGTTCTCACAGGTGCCTCATGGACACAGTGCGAGAACCTCGCAGGTGGATTAAGGCTCACCTGCGAGAACGCCTCATTCTCACAGTCCCCGTATGCCCTGCCTACGAGAATTGTAGCGCGCTTGTAGGGCTTGAAAACTCAACTCAAAACTAAACATTTAACTAATGAAATTACAAATTTAAACCATGAAAATGTCAAGGATGAAGAGCTTACCTTAATGTCGCAGATGGATCGCTGAATGGTCTCTCGTAGCTCCCGCAAATTGACGCCAAACTTGGAGGGTAAAAGAGGGGTTTTTTGAGCTCAATAGTGGAAATGTAAAATGGTATGGTAAAAAAGAGTATTTACTTATTTTATTTACTTTTACTATATCATTTTGGTTTTTTTATAATTATTTATCATTAAACCCTAATCACTAATGTTATGATGAGTGTATCTCTTGCAGGCATGATGACTTTGATGATTCAATACAGGGATATGGACATGTTTTTCTTTGTTATCACGTGTTTTTGATTGTTTTTTATGGTTTTTACATAAAACCTCGAGCGTCGTTTTTGTCCGTTCTTGCACTCGTAAATACATAAGAACATGGTCGAGCATAATTTTATCACTTTTTCGGGCTCAACAAGGTTATACGAAAAATGAACCCCCCTGGAGTCCTCTTTAATCTCTTTTTAGACTCTTTAAACATGAAAAGATCGCCGAGCGACCTTGCTATTTTCACGCTCGCTAAAGTGTTTGAAGTAAGCGTTTGGTGAGAGATAATTTATCTCTTTTTCGGTCTTATCCAGACTATTTTACGAAAAAGGAACTGAGAGAGTTCTCTTTTAAGTGTTTTTCCAAACTCTATAATCTTGAAAAACCTTCTAGTTTTCTATCTCTGGACTCGTTAAACAAACATTGACAGACCCGTGATGGGACCGAACCACTCCTTCTTAGGGTTCGTTAAAAATACTCTGAGGGACTCATTCGAAGGATGAGATTACATCAACAAGCATATGTTATCCTCCTCAAGCTTGCATAAAAATAAAGAGGTACTCGCCAGAAATGGTGGGGGAAAATTTGGGAAAGGGATATGTTTTCATCTTTGTATTGATTAGCAATAAGTGTCGCTCTTGAACATGACACCCCCTATTCATCGCATTTGAAGCTGGTTTGGGAAATCCATTTGTCTCTCATTCGATTTGCTACAAGGTCATTCCCTGTGTTGTCTTTGAGTCAATGCTGCCAAATCATTGGTCGTGTCGTTCATATGTTCAAGAGAAGTCCATCTGAAACCTATATTGAGTCGGCCATCTACAGTTATCCATTCTCTCCGTGTCGGCCTTCCCTATGTCCGGTCCAATTTGCAAAATTCTCTGTTTCACCTTCAAACTCTGTTACTCATTTCATGTCATTGATGGGGGATACATCAAGGCCCTCCTGTGACGAGTTTTGTTCCGTCGACTTCAGATCATTATCCGGAATCAAGACTTAGAAATTATTTGGTACCTTGGAACTTGCATGCCTCAATGGCAGGTTTCCTCGCTTTCGACAGTGGGTTTATATCATTGACCCCTGATCGAAAGATTCCATCAGATGTTCGACATCAACTCATTTATTCACACTTGATGGATTGTACTATGATACCTTGGGAGTCATTGACATCAATGATGATTTCCCTCGCACTTGTTAATGGTTTCATCATTGACTGATAATCAAGTGGTTTCTACCATGTTCGACTTCAACACATGTAATCACATGGTTAGATTCGTACTTTGGGTGATGAGATTGAAGACCCTGGTTATCATCTTTTTGATCCAGGTTGCGATGGAGTATGTATAATTTGCGACACATAGATCCACTGTGTATGTTTCGTGGCTATGTCATCTTGATTTGAAATTTCTTGCATAGATCCACAGTGTATTCCGGTGGCTATGCTATATTTTGACGGCATGGATCCATAGTGTATGATTGGTGGCCATGACCCATGTTTATAAGGTCATCAGTCTATGATATGAGTATGGGAATGCCTACCTCAGAATTGGTATATATGATATTCTGCAGATGCTTGGGTGTTTTCAGGTTTCCGATTAGATGTGCTCCTAGTTCTCGACACACACATGCAACTTACAAAGTATATCGGTTGTCACTAGTTCCAACCTCATACTTTGGGGGGCATTCTATTACCCATGATTTTGGTCGTCATGATGATGTATTGATGATGGTGTACTCAGGCTCTTCATTAGAACTTTCTCCTGAGAAAAGTTACCTTCATCTCTTTCCAGAAATCACATTTTTGAAGAATGTTCGCAAGCTGCTAGTATATTTGCCTGTGAGAATGCATGATTCTCGTAGGCTGCCTTAAGCCAGGGTGTGAGAAGTTCGCACTGTGTTGAACTGCTAGGGTGCAAACTCTTTCTAAAGAAGGGAAAAAGATGAATTCTCGAAGCTTCTAGAAGGGAATATTCTAGAAGGATGAGATGACATTCGAATGGTTATCCTAGTACTGGATTCCTTGATATTTTGGGATCATTCCTATCCAAGTAACTAATTCATTCTCTCCTATATATTGAGTGAATTCTCATGGAAAATGTTAAGCAAACAAGGCTAAGCTATATTTATTGGAGAATTGGTGAAAGATTGTGTGAAGGACTAATGCTACATCAGCTAGGAAACTCCAACAAGTTTATCAAAGGTGGTTGATCTTCTTCATGCAAGTGAGCAAGTGTGTGTGTCGGAGCCAAGGGCCATCGAAAGGAATTTTGCAACATCAAGGCTCACGTTGTAATCTTTACTTTCCATTAATATGATACAGTAATATGTCCCTTTCCCATAAATCTAGTTAAACTTTATTGTATAACTCCTTGATCATATACATAGATTGACTGTTGAATAGATTGTGCTTTCTTCACTTCGGTTGGTTTGTATTGTTTTGGTCTTGACTGTAAGAGAGAACTGGAGAGAAGCGTGAGAAAAAAAGACCGAAGGAAGCGATCATAAGGTATGTTCTTTGTTATTTCCTCCTATTTAATTCAATGGTTAGAATCTAGGGAAAGAGTCAAGTTCTGTCTTGCTTTGTTCTAGATCTAGGTGGATCTAGGGAGATCGGTTTGTGTCCGCACTTACAGATTTATCCAATAACAATAAAAGTATTGTTTTAAGTTATTTTAGTTTTTTCTGTTCCGATACTACTGGTACAAAAACCAGTAGGTTCCTGTACCAACAATACAAAAATTTAAATATTTTTCGAAGGTACTTTTTGCAGGATATTTTCAGCAACTTTTAGCTCTGGCATACTTCATTTCCCTCCTTTAGTCAACATGCATCGGTTGCACATAGTCCTCTTTCAGCTTGCAACATTTTTTTATGCTAATAAGAGTTTTCATGAGGGCATGCAAACCAACAGGCATGGGGGAGAGATACATACGGAATCTCAATAGATCAACATTCATCAACGCTCTCTTCTAGATATCCATCAGTTCTCAACCTTGCTCCACTTCATCTTCAAATTTCAATAGTCTACATCATGATTCTGCAAACATTTCATCCTGTTCTGCTAGTTTCCACTTCAACATGCATTAGAATTCAAAGAAAGGGTAACTTGAGGTAAAACTAGTACAAATGTTTTTAATTTACTAAGAACTTGGAAAACATGATGCATAACCACTATTACCCAATCCACACTCCACTATGCATTATCACAACTACTCAGTAAGCCCTCCATCTTCACTCTACTTGTCATAATGAACAATATACTCTGATGATAAGACCAAGTAATGAAAAGGAAATATGTGGTATACAAATACAAAGAAACATCTATAGTGTCTTCTCTTTGTACATCATAAATCATTCTTAAACCATCTCAAAGAGGATGAAATCACTGTTGCTTATCCAAACAAAGAACCACAAAATAAATATTGGTCTTAAAATTGATGTAAGATACATAGTATAAAGGCATCCAAGTTCATACGACCACCATCACCATCATTATATAAACCATTCTCCAGACACACACCATTCACCATCACTTTGATACCCCATCCACTGCTTGTCCTCCATTTTTATGATAATTTTGTTTTTCTCTTTGAAATTAAATCCGTGATAGTTTCCAAAGTGTCATTCCACAAGAACTAACACCTACACAAAAAAAACAATGTCACATAAATCTATAAGTAGAGTGTCATAAGTTCTTCACCTTGTTTGCATTAGGACATGCAAATCCTTGGGTTTGGCGGTGTGTTGGGCTTTAGTTTTGTCATATTTTCCGCCATACAAATACACTCATCATTACACCTTCTCCCCACATTTCGTCAATAATATATCGCTAATTACGCCATAACCTCCATTATCTCTTGTTATTTATCCTATGTGGTTTATACATAATTTTCCATATTTTTAGTGATTAAAAGGATGATTATACAATAGTTTTGTCGATGATGGTTTAATCCTATGTTTCTATGTCCAAGCAACATGTTTTGTACTATTCAAGTTCTGGTATATGCATTGTCCATGTTATGGTACCTGTAATGTTCCTTATCTGGTACCCACACTCCATGCCATACAGTACCATCTCATCTGGTACCAATACCGCGCTCATCCGGTACTCCATGTCATCCGGTACCAGCTCGTCCGGTACCAATACTGCGCTCATCCGATACTCCAATTCATTTGGTACCAGAAGGTTATACAGTCAACCGGTACCAGCAAAATCATCAAGTACCCATAGTCCATGTCATATGGTAACCACACTCCATGTCATCCAGTACTCAGCTCGTCCGGTACCAATGTTGTGCTCGTTTGGTACCAACATCAACAACAATGCGGTACTAGAAATAATTCGAAATTTTGGAAAGCTTCTAGAGGAACATCGGGGACATGGGTTTTGTCTAGAGAGACGTTTACATGTAGACACATAAGGAATAATTCACCCAAATCACAGGTGTGGACCTCTAGCTCAGGGGGAATGATTTTGCAAAAAATAGGAAAAATTTCAAACCGCCAACTTGTGCCTCGATTTTCATGCATATGGTATAAGATATAGAAATTTGAAGATATGGGTTTTGTCTAAAATATGGAAAATAGAGTAGAACTTGAGCAGTTTTTCAAAATTAGAATTGGTTTGGAAGATATGGGTGTATCCCTAAATCGAATCTACCCAAATTGATGAAAAATCTAGATTATTGTGATTTCATTCCAAAAAATGTAAATTTTGAAATCAGAGCTTTGGGATTTGGTCCCATCCTCTCTTCAATGATTTTATGTATAAATAAGAGTGCTAAAAGGTTGAGAGGGGTAGCTATTATCATTTTGTAATGGAGGAGATCTATGCATTGTTGTGAAGAAGATTGAACATATGGAGGAGTGATTGTAATTCCTTGGAGTTTTCAGCTAATAAAAAGAGTTTTTGTTCCTGTACTTGGTGTGGATTAGTCCTTAGTAGTGTAGACTTCTTCCGCAACACAGACCAAGTTTGGAAGGGCCCCCATCCTTTGGTATGTGTTGTGTTGTTTTATAGATAAGGTAGAATACTAGATTTACATTTATTGACAGTCTTTAGATCAACATTTTATATTCTTATTTGCTGCATAAAGAAGTTTTGTTGAGGTTATTTATCTTCATGCAGATTTGATTATTATTTTCTTTCAATTTATTACATTTTGATTGTTCTCTTTACATTTGATTTGAAAACTAAAACTCAGAGATCTTACCCTTTGATTGTATGCATTTAGAAATTCATATGATAGGGTAGGCTTAATGATTTTCGAAGTGTGATGTGTTCATTTCAAAAACACAAGAAATACAAAGTGCATTGATTTGTATCGTTGTTTGAAGATTTCTGATATAAACTATTTGATAAACATAGCATAGGATCTGAATAACCCTGACATTTTAAAGAAATTTGGGACAACAATGAATACAAATCTGTGTGAGGCGCATACAACATTTAGAATTGAATATCGTACTCCTAGAATTGCAGTTTTGTTCTGTATTAAATGGGAACTAAATTAATAAGAAGGGCATGTGATTAACACATTTCACTTGAAGCATGATTTCTGAGTTGAAAACTTCCTTTGATTTTTAGAGTTTCTTTTGCATATTTTTCCCTGTAAAGTTGCTTTGCTTTTACAATTATTTTGGCTTTGTACTTAGCTCTGTTTCTGCATTGGTTTTTTATTTTAGTTTGCATTGTTTTTGTACCAGTTGTTGTTTGGTGTGGATTTATATTTTGTAGATTTTTTTTTTTTTAGATATCCTTTTCTGCTAAACTTGGTTTGTCACTTTCACCCACAAGACCTGATTTGATTGTTCCTATTTCTCTAGAATAAAAATGTTTTGAAATAAGTAGGAAATATTTAATGTTGATTAGCGTTGAATGATTTTGAATTTCTTATAGCTTCAATCACCAACATGAATATTAGAGGTCTAACTCGTGAGATATGGCCTTCCCGCGTTGGAATTCTTCCCAAGGTGTTAGTTTATTTCCTGTCATTTGAACTCATTTTTGTTTGCTTGTTTATTTTATTGCATTTAAGTGTGGATCCACTATATGAAATAATCATTGAAGGACATAAAACTTAAGTAAGCTACTCACGATTAATCACACGAACATCACCCCGAGTACATGAAAGACTGTGATCTAAACCTTTACAACACTAAGTTATTCCTACGTCCCAGTGATGAATCCTTAGTGTTAATTTCCTGCAGTGTGGGTTTGAATATTGTTTTGTGGACTCTATATTAGGTTATCCTAGGCTCCGATCTTGCGTTATATGCGCCTATACCTTGAAGCTTACGAGCCCCGGTTGATAATTAAATGTGGGAATTAATAGTGCATATATTTAGCCCAACAGGGATCATGTTTTCTTGAAGGTGAAAGCCAACATAAGTTCCCTGAAGTTGGGAAACTGTTCCAAGTTGGCAGCCTGATATTGTGGGCCGTTCAAAATTATAGAAAGGATTGGACTAGTAGCTTATATGATTGCATTTCCTGCATGCATGACTGTTCATAACGTATTTCATGTCTCATTTCTCAAGAAATATATACCTGATGCTAATCATGTGATTGATTGGAATGTGATTCAGGTGGAGCAAGAAGGCATTTTACAAGTGCATCTGGCACACATATTGGACCGGAAAAGAAAGCAACTTTTAAATCGATCCATAGGCTTGTAAAGGTTCAGTGGACCTGATATGGACCCGAGGACACAACATGGGAGCACGAAGCCGCTATGCGAGAAGAATACTTGCATATTTTTGAAGATTTTTAAAATCTTGTTGATGTTGTGTAAATGAGTTGCACTTAGGACAGTGCAAAAATAAGGGGAGGGGATTGTAATATCCCAAGGCCGAGCCCCGTTTGTAATTATGAATGTAACATGTTTTTTAGGCTGGTGAGCCAAGTATTTATAAGTTGGTAGGCTTATGTGTTGATTAGGCCAAGAGCTTGTTTTGTACATGTAAAACTATGCTCAAGACCTATGTTTCATTTTTTAACGAGCTTGCCACAGAGAAGCAAAACTATGCTCAAAACCTTTGTTTCATTTTTTAAGGAGCTTTCCACAGAGAAGCAAAACTATGCTCAAAACCTCTGTTTCATTTTTTAACAAGCTTCCAATAGAGAAGAAAAACTTTTCTCAAAACCTCTTTTTGATCATGGCTTCCAAGAGGACAATGCTCTGGAAGGAATACATGTCAAAGGACAAAAGTCATCCATAGATTCCAAGAGATCTTCTCTAGATGGAAGAAAAACACTTCTAAAGGAATACATGTCGAAGACCTTGATAAGGGTAGGGAGATCTTGCTCTAATATCCCTATTGAAGAGATGACCATGTCAAATGCCGGATCCAAGTCAGAAGATGGGAGAGATTCCCTCTCGTGTGGGGTTGAATGCATGGGGTAGGTCATTACATAATTGACCTACAACAGGGTGGACATCGCTGGCATGTATGGACCGTTCAGGGAAGGCAGATGGTTGACCATCAGATGAGGGTAAATGAATGAAAGATGGTCGATCATTACTATGTTTCCATTGTGAGGGAAACATATCACTCGAAAGAGAGTGGACACAAAATCTCTCATAACATAGACATAGTATTTCTCGAGGAGTAGGTTAAATTCCAAGGGGTCATGAACTACCATCACATCGACGTAGACCATTTTTTCTCCTAAAGTAACCAAAAACTGAGGAAGGATCACTATAGGTTGACTAATTCTTTTGTCAAAGGTCAACAAATTCTGAGTCATGGGCGCAAGCTACGGGGAACCAAAATCTTTCCAAAACTTTCGTGGATAAGATGCTAACAAATTCACCTTCATCTATTATAGTGTTAGGAATATTTCTATCACAAACGTGCATGATGATTTGGAAAGGCATGTAAGAAGGAAGACGAGGTTCTGTCAAATGATTCCAATTGATAGAAATCATTCGATTGGTTGAATGGGGTGCCATCGGGATAGGTAGAGTGCCCCCTTGTCTGGGTGAATCATTATTAATGAGGTAGACCTGAGAGACACCCTCACTCTTTGAATGAGGAGTGGGATCAACCGATGATGGAACCATATTGACCACTTTGGTTGCACTTTTCAAGGGAGGAGTGGAATCAATCAATGACGGAACTGGATCGACCACTTTGGCACTCTTTAGATGGAGAGTGGGGTTGATTGATGATGAGACTAGATCAATCACTTGGGTTTCACTTTTCAGATTAAGATTCAGGTTGATCAATGACAGAACAAGATCAACTACTTGGGTTATTGGTTCAACTGAGGATGAAACCAGATTGACCACCTCATCAACCAGACTAACGAGGGATGGAACTAGATTGACCAATCCATCTACTAATATGGTTTGGGAGAGATATTATGATAACTAGTTGGAAGTTGAATCTTTTCCAAAATATAAGAAGCCTCGTCCATACGATGGAAAATGTGAGAGTAATGATCACCTTCGCATAACATACAAGGAAATTTGGCAGTTCTATTCCTATTACCAACCTTAATGTCACTAGTTGAAAGGGTGTCACTAGCATGTTTAACAGGAGTTTATGATGTGGAAGAACAAATTTATAAGACCTTGGGGAGGCTAGGGAAATCCCTTAGAAAGTGGTCACCCTTACAAAGTTTGCAAGGGAATTTGGGTTTAGGATTCTTCGTTTTAGACAAGTTGAATTTATCAACACTCCCAGTACAATAAATAGTAGTTGGTTGCTTGGATCCAACATGACCTGATGTAGTTGGAGGATTGGTCTCTTTATGGTTCTTCTTCTTCTTCCCCTTCCATTTCTTACTCTTCTTATCAACTTGGTTGCTTGCTTTAGATATTTCACTGGGAGAAGAAGGAGAAAGGGAAGGAGACATGACGAGTGAAGAAGGAGAAAGGTCGACATGAGGTTGATTTGTGGGTGGTGTATTTACATATGAAGAATTAGGTGCACTCAAATAAATAGTAAAACTCAAGATCACTGGAGTGGGGAACAAATCGGTAACCTGATGGTGAGTCCCGGAAGATTCAGTGTGGCAATGCACAAAGGACCAACGTTTCCAAAAGAAGGAAAGTTGAAAGGTTCCTTGGGAAAATGGGTTCCTTCATTGGCACTCCTAGGAATTGATGCCATTGACACTGACTTGACCTAAGGTCCACTAAGGAAAAAAAAAACACACGCTACAAATATAAGAAGAAAACAATAAAAAAAACCTTCCCACAATGAAACCACTAGTTGGTGATGAAATCCAACATCGCGAGATCAATATAGGAAGGAGATAGGATAGATCGGGTGGATCATTTATGTTGGTGACCTTCTCAATGGACTTACGCCTTGGTGCAAGTTCCCACACTATTTTACCCATGGGTGTTGTTAGCGCTAGAAGTTGAATCAATACTGTTATTGAGTCAAGCCTAGCACATCTTGATTTACTTGGTTTTAGGAAAAGGTTTGGGAAAACTTTGAGAGTGGTAGGATCAACAATTGGCTTCAATAAGGTTTGGAATTAGGCTCTTTGTGCTAAATTTCTATGTGCATCATATTGGGCTAATAAATCTTAGATCAATGATAATGTTATAAAGAAGTGAAATGAGGCAATGTGAGGAAACAAAATCGTGAGACAATCAAATAACACCCCGATCTTTAATATATCTAACAGTGGCATAATAACTTAGTATTCAGAAACCCTTTCTAAATATGAATTAAAGACTCGAATAAGTCTATGCCAAAGACTACAACATACCCTACACTACATCCCTCTCAGCACAGAAAATACATACATATATCCTATAGTAGCATAGCATATTCCAGTAGAAGAAAAAGAAAATGATTTACACAGAAATAAGAGAACAAACTAACCATACACTTTATTATCAACTGAAATCCTTACATAGAATTTTGGTGGACAATTTTTTTTCAAAATAGTACATGAAATTCCAATTACAAAGATCGAACTTCTCTGCAGCTCTCTCTCAGTCCCTTGGATTGAATCCCCCCCTTTTACATATGATTTTCCATGAGATTTATAGATATATGAGATAACAACTAGATCCTCAAAGTTATATCTGATCTACTCAAAATAGACATAATTGACTCCTCCTAGGTTCAAATTTGCACTTATTCATATCAACAATATTACAAAAAATCAGGAAAATCAGTCTCATACCTAAAATATAGGGTTTCACATTTAAAGCATTAAATACATTCAAATAAAATCAAATATTTGAGGATATTTAGAAAAAATATCCTCCTTGAACATCCATGTGTCTTCCTAACTTGACACCTCCTCATGGCATGTGTGGAATCAAACTAAGGGTTGACTATCCCATTTCACAGCATATGGCGAATTTCTGAAAAATAGGGCTGCAAAATCACTTCATATCTCCCAAATCATAATACCTGTGTAAAAAATGAGAGATTTTTTTTATACTAGCTCGTTCTTGATGAAATCCTCTTTCATTTTTTCAAAATACCTCTCCATATCCTCGTAATTTGTGCCCAAAGATGATGACTAAAACATGAAAATTCCTGTATTTTCAAATCTGAAAAATGAGTTGTGAATATTTTCTTATATCTCCAAAACCGTGTCACCTATGTAAAAACCGAGGGAGGTTTTTTTCGATGAGTTCATGGTTGAGAAAAACCTCTTTCCTTTTTAAAAAATACTTCTCCATATGGTCAGAGTTTGAGTTTGAAATTGATTGCAAAACACTCATTTCCAGAAAATCCCTTGTTTTTTGTGTGGAGAGTTGCGGGAACTTCCTGTAGCAACATACAAAAAAGTAGTTTTGAAAATTTTTAATGCCTTTCCTTTCCCAGGTTATGGTTGATCATAAAAAAAAGAGGAATGACACCTTAGATACAAGAAACAAAAAAACGTTTCTTCTGTTATCCATCATTTTTCAGTCATAGTTTAGGATTTGTATTGGAGGTGGAATTCTTAAGCTGAAAGGTCTCCTTGAAAAAATGATGTAAATGCTTCTTCCAACAAATACAAACTATTCCTTCTAGTCTGTTGGGATTAAGAATGGTTTTTCATCCTTGCGATCTTATCTCCTTCAGATCCGATCACATGGTTTGGGCCTTTCTGATCCTTTTTACCCTGTTTTTTTGTAGCAACTCTGTCTTTTCCTAGAGGAGTCTTTTTATTTATTGTCAGAACTCCCTTATTAACTGTCACAACCAGAAAGATAGACTCTTTGCTACAAAAAAAAGGATATGTATGTTGTGCAATGAGAAAGATAGGGGATTTGTTGGCTCTGTGGATGCAAATTAAAATTGACCGGCTACTGTAATAACAAATAATGTGCCATATTTTAAAGGAACCGATTTGAAAAAACCTCATCCACGTGACATATTGGACATCAAACACTTACAGGTGAAAATACCCCACCTTCACATGATGTGACTATCTATTGTGTACTTGCTAACTGTTTTGAATCTTCATTCAGGCTTGTAGGACAATCCACGACTTCCAAGTCTCCCAATGGTGCTTGAAATGATCACAATTAGGGACACGTGGAAGTTCCTGTACCACTCAACAAAATTTTTCCTTTTACATTCTTAGATGGATTTGAATTGAATCGAAAACTTACTAACTTGGGTAATCATGAGGCATAAACCATGATATGACATATAGCTCAAATGAAAATATTTAAAGCTAATGATGTCATCAAACAATCATACAAACATGTGTATAATTTCCTCTATCCCCTTTTTACAAGACTAAGTATCCCTCATTTATCTCAACATAATACTAATTTGACCCCCTAATGCTATTTTGACTCCTCAAACTAATGATTAGGATTTATAGCTTATACAAATTTTTTGAAATGTAGAAACTAAGAGATGAGAGATGAGACTTAGAAAAACGAAATAGGTGATAACAAGTGTACCCTCCAAGGAGACTGAGTGAGTTTGACCAATGTATGACATAGGTATGATGACTAATCCCCTTCATCGTCACCTTGTGTATCAACCCTATATATATATATGCCACTAAGGTTACCAACTCACAGTCATCCTTCGGGTGGGTACTATCAACAGTCGAGAAGGAACATATGGGTAGGATAACAAGTATGAAATTATTCAAGAGAACTGAAGAAAAGTGGATTGAAATACTACTGAGAACCCCAAATGGATTCAAGATTCACGAAGCTGCGAGACCAAATGAAACCAATCATTTCTCAGGAAGAACCCCCAATATACGATCTTTCCTCTACGTGGGTTAAGCTTCAGAGGGGAAATATCTGATGCTCCCCCACATGAAACCTCATTTTTAATCCCTGTGTGAGAGGGGGATCCCGACTATGATTATACAAACAAATGGATTTATCACTCCCTAGCACAAGATTCTATGTTTGTTTGATGGATTTGGAAATTTATCCTCACAACCTACTCCAAATCCTTACACTTTAAGATAATGTAGGTTCACTACCAAATAATATAAAAGTGTCTGATCAATTTTATAAGCTCTTGATGTTAGGGTTGTTGTTTACTCAAGGGTGCAGAAGTAAAACTTATGATGTTTTAGACTCGACTCCAAAATAATGCAGAATAATGAGATGAAAATATTTTTCTTCAATGAATTCTACATATGGGATGGATAATAGGTTCAACTTTATTCAACAAAAACACCCAATTCCTAAACATAATTTTCTAAATGCAATATACTACACTACTCAAAAGAAAGAACACAATTATCTTCTTTATTTGATTTTAAAAGAAAGCAACTGAAAATCCTTTAATGCTTCATTACTTTCAATCAAAATGAAAAATTCGAATGCATATACAAAAGATACGAAGCCAAAATATTTCAAACAAAGAATGCACTCAAAGGATAACGAGAACTGAAAGAAACAAGTATGATAACTCGTTCAATCAAGAACTCAAATATGCAAAAGAGAAAGAAGATAAACACTCACGAAAATCCTCAAACGAAGAGGAGAAAGAAACATAAATCAAGTTAGGTTGTCATAAGAGTCCTAATCATCCATAAAATCAATATGTTTCACATGAAGACAAGAAGGCTCAATACCAAGAAATATTTGCAAACTTTAGTTGATAAACAGTCCTAAATAGTCAAGCAATCTAAAATCTTTATGAGACGAAGATTAGATAAACTCAAAAGGAAAAGAAGAACCAAGGGATCCTATTAACCCAAGGGGACCACAATTAAGAGAAAGTTTGCAAACTCAACTGATAAACATAAATGAGTGATAAATGCCCAACTCTTAGAAAAACAAATTCAGGAGTATTCAAAGGTCTCTGAGCAAAAATCCCCTTAGGATCAGATTGAGAAAAAGTGAGCAGAAAGGGGCAGAAAAACTTAGAAAAGGAGATCAATGCTCCTTTTTTCCAAAGGGACACAGTGCTGCAACAATCTGGTATACACTACAGGGGAGTGTTGATCCTAGATCAGGGATTTGGTGTACACAGTAGAGGAGTGATGCCCTTCCCAAAAACTCAGAAAAAAAGGATAAAAACTCATAAACTTTTTCCAAAGACTCTGTGAAATATTCACTGAAGAAGAGATAAAGGGAAGTAGATCAAAAACAAAAAACAAATAAGATATAATGGTGGGAAAACTCTTAGATGATCCAAGAAAATACAATTCCATTTCCTTCCCCAGTGGAATCGTTAATTTCTGTTAGGAAAATATTCCCCTGCAGATAGGTGAACTTTCCCTTGGATTACTGACAACTATGCCAAGACATAAACAATGATTTGGACACTACCATTCCTATAAACTCATTTTTCTTATCAAAAAAGAGAGGAGAAGGTAAAGTAGGATGTACTCCGTTTATGGCGTTTGTCCTAGCTGCTCCTATCCACAAGCTTGATCCAATTCTTGACGCAAATGAATACATGCAATGAAAAACAAGAAACAAGTGACTTCCATCTACTCTAATGCATTAGGCAAAGCAAAATAATCTATGCAAATAAAAGTAAACATATGCAATCACATGAAACCACATTCTTGAACGAAATAGGCCAAGTATATTAAATGAGAACAAATAAAACTTACAGACCATGAATGATGTCAGTTGCAAATCCTATAAGCTTTCCTCATCCAACCCTTGCAAGAATCCCATGATCATAAGTCTGATATCTCCAATATCCCTCTACTTCTCCATGGAAATCCCTCATTATATAGGATTTGGAGGCTTAACCACCATGGAGAAGATCACTCACTAGATCCACTAAAATGGGATTTCCAAGATTTTTAGGGAGAAAATATCTCTCAAGGATTTTAGGGAGAAAATATCTCTCAACGATTCTAGGGAGGAAATATCTCTCAAGATCCACCAAATTAGGATTTTGATTTGAGAAAATATCTCAACCATCCATGAGATTCTCAACCTCTCCTTGAGATTAGGAAACTAAATGTGAGGTGGATTCTCACACTAAATTAATTTCCTTTTTATGAATATTAATAAATAATTCATGTGCACATAATATTTTGAACTTCATGTGATATATTTTTCCTCCTCATTGACTAGGGATCCTGACAAATGTTCTTTCATGGTGTCAAGGTGTATGCGATACTTATCAAGGTGCATATGCCACTTTTACGACACTTGCAACACTTAGGGTGAGGTAATTAAGTTTGGGAATTTGATGTGTAACAATGTTATATTGGCAAGAAGTAGAACTATACACGATAATTTAGATTCCTTCTATGTGGATATGATAGGGATGATGTAAGTCATTTTTGTTGGAGCGTAATCGAAAAACACTTGAAATACAAGTGAGGAATCACATGATTTGGAGAATTCTAAGGAAATTCCTTAACATTGGCTTTGACATTGGCAATTTTATTTGCAAGGGTATAGGGTGTTCAAAGATATCAGGGTTTCTCACTATTAGATTAAATTACACATCAAACAGACGTGAAAGACAAATTTATATGTAATACGGTAGTGTCACAACAAAGCTTATATTTAATAAATTGATAATATTCCCCAGAACAATTAGGAAGACATTGGTTAAAGGTGGTGCTAAGAGTAAAATGTGGCACCATTGTTCCCAAGTTTAATCAAAGGTTGATTGCTAACTTTCCAACTAAATTGTAATGTCCCCCACCTCTTAGAGAGGTGATGAGGAGACTCAGTGGCCTGGGCATCCCCACTAGGTCATAGTCTCACACTGAGGGGGAAGGTCAACTAGACTAAAGTTATATTTTTATGTTGACTTGAGAAAGAAAAAGGATAAAGGGAGTTAAAGATAACTCAACAGAAGAATAGAAATTAACCATGGGAGTAACCTAACTCAATAGAGAATCATAAGGAAAAAGTATAAGTAAGAGGCTGGGGCGCACCTATCAATCATCCTGATTTTTGTTATATTTCTTATTAGTGCTCTTGAGCATTCAGTTTGGGGGTTTTCTGTACAAACCCTTGTGAGCAACTCAGTGGTGAAATATCCACTCACCTTGTTCCACAACTTGGTCTCGGGGATGAAATATTCCTCCACACCATTCTATTCTCATCATATCTCGTTCTAGAGCCCCAACAGACAGCAGGACCATATTATTGGGGAATTTCCAGCAAGGGCGCACCATACCATTGAGGAAGGTTTGATTTAGCTATTGAGGAGGGTGCAACTCTCTTAGAAGATTTCACACTTGGAGAGGTTTTCCTTGTACATTGGGCTTGAAACTTCAGGAGGAGGATCCCACTGCCCCGATCTATTACTTGACTGAGTTTGGGCTCGTTTGGAGCATTCTTCCATCAGGGCCGAATTATTGAGGGCTTCTGTCTCCACTTGGAGCGTGGCACTCTCTGGTTGAAGGGTTCGACATTCAAATCTGCTTGATACTGATATTCATTACTTATTAAGCATTTAGAGGCTTCTTTGTATTGACGGGAGCATTTTGTAGCAGCTCATATCTACTGTTTGTACGGCCGTCTGAGGTTTATGCCAAATCGACCATCTATTGTATTGATGCTACATTGCTTATAATAAAAGGGTCAGATCTTTGCTTGTTGTTTGCACTCTTTTCGTCGATGTGTGAGCAAAAAGTGAGTGCTTACATGCCTAGTTGGGCTCTGCTAGTCATGACAGCTGCATGGTAAAAGGTTAGAAAGAAAACAATAGAGCTATTAACAAGAATTAAATAAAAACTAAATACAAACATGAGCATGGAAAATAAAAATAAAAACAAATGAAAGTGGACTAATGTCACCAATAGATAGGCTGATCTGATTAGTGAAATCCAGAGGTACACAAAGGGGAAAGGGGACTTGGATCCCTTCCTTCTCCAATGGAAGGCTCTTGAGGCCCTCAAATAGATGCTCTCCTTACAAATGAAAGGTGAAAATATGAGTGAAAGAACTCAAAGCTTCTCCACTCTAATGAGAGATGGAAAGCTTATGAAATGGTGTTGATAAT
>ML853785.1:8067-29384 GCA_009831015.1 Picea engelmannii
TTTAAATATCGGTGTGTCTAATAATCGACTGCATTGTAACAAGGTTAAATAAATAAAACATTACCCATCGTAAAATTCATTTTTACCCTTTTTAGTGTTGTAAAACAAGGTTAAATAAATAAAACATCACCCATTGTAAAATTCATTTTTACCCTTTTTAGTGTTGTAAATCTCTCAATCACTGGTGCAACTTTTGCCTCTCTGAAGCACCCTATCATTAGTGTTTTCCTTACTTGCCTTCCTTTTGTCTGTTGCTCAATGCGTGGATTTCGAATTTTTCCAAACGGTGGGAAAATTTGGTTTTTTGGACTATGTGGAAACCATGCCTCCCTAACGAGGAAATGTCCAGGTAATGTCTTTATTTCTTTATAACTTAAACTTTTAGCGGATTAAAATTCAAAATTCAGTTAAATTTCCACTAATTTATTTTTTCTGCGCGGTGAATTTGAGTCGTTCGGCTTGACCAAGGACAATGCACCCTGAAAATTTACAGGGTGCACCGAAACACCATGCCTAATTGTTTTTGGCAATGCGTTTGTAAACTCTAGTGTACCAGTGCATTGGGTAAACTTTAATGCACCGGTCCATAATTTTACCGATGCACCACCTAAAATAATATAGTTCATTTTTCGTGGTGCTTCAAAATAACGTTAACACACCAGGGAATTACATTAAACAATACACCACATAAATCATATATGTTATTTTATGCAGTGCATTGGTAAACTTATGCATTGGTCCATTAATGATTACTCAACGCATTGTCGTAAAACAATATAGCCCAAATGCTAAAGTACCATAATTACCAATTTTAAAACAAATATTGGTGTGGTTCTTTTCCTTTCAAGTAACACACTGGTGCATGTCAGGAAATGCTACATATCCCAGTAATAAATTAAAAAAAAATGGTTTTACAGTGCTTTAGGATTTTAAGTTTTTATTATTTTAGGCGGTGTGTTGGTTAACCTTAATGCATCAATGCGGGGAGGTTATACAATGCACCACATAAAATAATATAACAAAATTTATACAGTGCATTATGGTATATGTGTGCACTGTAGACGATGCTCACAAGTAATATACACATCGCAGACAATGCTTGACTAGTTTTTGGGCACATCGATGATGAAATTTACTTATTTTTTTAAGAAAGTTATTTTTTCGTATTTATAAATAAATTCTCATTTACTATTTTTTTTCTTATGTTTTATGTATGAGGTTGATGTATTTTATATGTTAATCATGTAGAGATGTCAATGGAGAGAGTAGCAAGAGCAAAGGGTTGACCTGTACAATGTTGTATGGGATTGAGAGGTGAGGGAGAGGGAGAGGGATTTTTACCCTCGTCCTATTACTGCAACGACCCAAGTCCTCATGAGGAATGTAGGCCTCCTTAAGTACTATGAGGAGGTTACATCCTTGAAGGGGCACTTTGGGTTCTTGGGAAAACTGATCCGTCGATGGGATGTCCATCGATAGGATTTATGTGTTGGTCTTGATCAGTCGTACCAACCCACTAAAAAGGATATATATTTTATCACTAGGCTATCTAGGAGAGGGGAGATTTTTCCCAGTTCTCTAATGTCCTAGTCAATGTTGTAGCAGAGAGTCAACTCATGTACTCTCAGAGATATATTGCGGTTGATGTACTTTCTCCAACTGATTTTCAGGTGTCTGATAGACAACTACGGATCACTTCTTTCGATGCAGAGGAGCTTATGTGCCTCTCACTGTTAGTGACGACCATTGCACACTTTACTACTGATGGGAAACATATTAGTTGCGTTGTGTCCTTACACGGGGTTAGATTGGTGAGGATGTCCGAACATCCTCTTCACACCAGATGAGCCACCATATGATAGAGGTAATATTAGTGTTTTTTTTTAATTAATCTAGTTTCATTTTATTGTCTTACTTAATTAGAATAAAATTAATTCTAACACGTTTTTTAATTTGTTTTATTAAATTGTTTAATGAAACTATCTAATTATTGTTGTGTACTATATATTTTGTAGATATTTTCACATCCCTTGGGGACGTGCCTCCTCCCCCACCAGATGTGGATGAGGAGATGCCTAAGGCCACGATGAATTAGGGTCCTCAGGTGCAGATACTTGGCTTCATGCACTCTAGGTCGGATACTAGATTCAAGTTGGAGTTGGGTGACTAACTCTATGCAATTTTGGTTGAGGTGGGAGTCTGCCCTATGCTGATGCAAGACATAAAGGAATATCCTATGTTCTTGGAGCTTTGGAGGGAGATGGCGCGTGATATGATGCCTCTTATGCGTCATATCTTCAGAGCTACCAGGCTACTAGCAGCGAGGAGGGTTGTCGATGATACATAATATTCCTACAATACCCATTCATCAAGTACCCCATCAACTGATGAGGGTGGAATGATCCTTCTCCACGTCCTCCTCCTCCACCTCACCTAGATGAGCAGGCAACACATATTCCTCCATTGCCTAATATTCCACTTCCTCCTGACCATCAATTATCTTCTACTATAGACCAAACCTCCACTACCATTGTAGATATAATTATCACATTGGTTGGACCAGATATGTTATAGCAGTTATTTGACTTGTTCATGTGCATTTTTTATGTTCATGTTGATGTTGATGTGTAAATTGTTATGTCATGTTAGATATATTTGTTAAATGTGTTTGATAGATGTGTATGCTAAATGATTTGTGTTAGATGTGTGTGATGATGATGTTACACAATGCTTATGTTTTTTTAGATGTTATCACAATGATGATGCCTTATTAGATTAGTAGATTTGTGTGCTAGATAATTAATGAYGTTTATATGTGCTAGAGGTATATATAATTAGATGATGTTAGCGAATTTAAATGTGTATTTTAGATGATGTTTATGTTTGTTAGATGGTCATCATCATGATGTTTATTTTTATTAAATGATCTTTCGAAATCTTGACAATCTAACAATTATATTTCAAAATATTCACATTAATGTCATTGTAAGCCTAGTTATTAATTTTTAAATTGGTATCGCATTAATGTGTTCTTTAAAAGCATTGTAGAAATTTAATTTTTAAATTATAAACCATATTTTTATATAATATTACTTTTAAATATACAAAATACATGAATATAAACTCAGTTTTTGAATCATCATGTTAACATATCATAAACAATGTTGTACTATTAAACATGCATATCAACCATATTATTACTTCTAATATCAACATAGATTATTAGGATAAATAAGAAACTATATAAATTAAAATATTACCATTCAATATATAAACATGTTGGCAACTATAAAATTATATATCGTTGCATATATATTACAGGGTGCACCGAAACACCATGCCTAATTGTTTTTGGCGGTGTGTTTGTAAACTCTAATGTACCAATGCAATGGGTAAACTTTAACGCACCGGTGCATAATTTTACCAACGCACCACCTAAAATAATACAATTGATTTTTCGTGGTGCTTCAAAATAAAGTTAACACACCATGGAATTACATTAAACGATACACCACATAAATCATATATTTTATTTTATGCAGTGCGTTGGTAAACTTATGCATTGATCCATTAATGATTACTCAATGCACTGTCGTAAAAAAATACAACCCAAATGCCAAAGTACCATAATTACTAATTTTAAAAAAAATATTGGAGTGGTTCTTTTCCTTTCAAGTAACACAATGGTGCATGTCAGGAAATGCTACATATTGTAGTAATAAATTAAAAAAAAATGGTTTTACAGTGCTTTAGGATTTTAAGTTTTTATTATTTTAGGCGGTGTGTTGGTTAACCTTAATGCATCAATGCGGGAAGGTTATACAATGCACCACATAAAATAATATAACAAAATTTATACAGTGCGTTATGGTATATGTGCGCACTGTAGACGATGCTCACAAGTAATATACACACCGCAGACAATGCTTGACTGGTTTTTGGGCACATCGATGATGAAATTTACTTATTTTTTTAAGAAAGTTATTTTTTCGTATTTATGAATAAATTCTCATTTACTATTTTTTTTCTTATGTTTTATGTATGAGGTTGATGTATTTTATATGTTAATCATGTAGAGATTTCAATGGAGAGAGTAGCAAGAGCAGAGGGTTGACCTGTACAATGTTGTATGGGATTGAGAGGTGAGGGAGAGGGAGAGGGAGAGGTATTTTTACCCTCGTCCTATTACTGCAACGAACCAAGTCCTAATGAGGAATGTAGGCCTCCTTAAGTACTATGAGGAGGTTGCATCCTTGAAGGGGCACTTCGGGTTCTTGGGGAAACTGATCCGTCGATGGGATGTCCATCGATAGGATTTATGTGTAGGTATTGATCAGTCATACCAACCCACTAAAGAGGATATATATTTTATCACTAGGCTATCTAGTAGAGGGGAGCTTTTTCCCAGTTCTCTGATGTCCCTGTCAATGTTGCAGCAGAGAGTCAACTCATGTACTCTTAGAGATCTATTGCGGTTGATGTACTTTCTCCAATTGATTTTCAGGTGTCTGATAGACAACTACGGATCGCTTCTTTCGATGCAGAGGAGCTTATGTGCCTCTCACTGTTAGTGACGACCATTGCACACTTTACCAGTGATGGGAAACATATTAGTTGTGTTGTGTCCTTACGCGGGGTTAGATTGGTGAGGATGTACAAACATCGTCTTCACACCGGATGAGCCACCATATGATAGAGGTAATATTAGTGTTTTTTTTTAATTAATCTAGTTTCATTTTATTGTCTTACTTAATTAGAATAAAATTAATTCTAACACGTTCTTTAATTTGTTTTATTAAATTGTTTAATGAAACTATCTAATTATTGTTGTATACTATATATTTTGTAGATATTTTCACATTCCTTGGGGACGTGCCTCCTCCCCCACCAGATGTGGATGAGGAGATGCCTAAGGCCACGACGGGTTAGGGTCCTCAGGTGCAGATACTTGGCTTCATTCACTTTAGGTCGGATACTATATTCAAGTTGGAGTTGGGTGACTAACTCTATGCAATTTTGGTTGAGGTGGGAGTCTTCCCTGTGTTGATGCAAGACATAAAGGAATATCCTATGTTCTTGGAGCTTTGGAGGGAGATGTCGCATGATATGATGCCTCTTATGCGTCATATCTTCAGAGCTACCAGGCTACTAGCAACGAGGAGGGTTGTCGATGATACACAATCTTCCTACAATACCCATTCATCCAATACCCCTTCATCCATTACCCCATCAACTGATGAGGGTGGCATGATCCTTCTCCACGTCCTCCTCCTCCACCTCACCTAGATGAGCAAGCAACACATATTCCTCCATTGCCTGATCTTCCACTTCCTCCTGACCATCTGTTATCTTCTACTATAGACCAAACCTCCACTATCGTTGTAGATATAATTATCACATTGGTTGGACCAGATATGTTATAGCAGTTATTTGACTTGTTCATGTGCATTTTTTATGTTCATGTTGATGTTGATGTGTAAATTGTTATGTCATGTTAGATATATTTGTTAAATGTGTTTGATAGATGTGTATGTTAAATGATTTGTGTTAGATGTGTGTGATGATGATGTTACGCAATGATTATGTTTTGTTAGATGTTATTACAATGATGATGCCTTATTATTTTATTAGATTTGTGTGCTAGATAATTAATGACGTTTATATGTGCTAGAGGTATATATAATTAGATGATGTTAGCGAATTTAAATGTGTATTTTAGATGATGTTTATGTTTGTTAGATGGTTATAATCATGATGTTTATTTTTATTAAATGATCTTTCGAAATCTTGACAATCTAACATTTATATTTCAAAATCTTCACATTAATGTCATTGTAAGCCTAGTTATTAATTTTTAAATTGGTATCGTATTAATGTGTTCTTTAAAAACATTGTAGAAATTTAATTTTTAAATTATAAACCATATTTTTATATAATATTACTTTTAAATATACAAAATACATGAATATAAACTCAGTTTTTGAATCATCATGTTAACATATCATAAAAAATGTTGTACTATTAAACATGCATATCAACCATATTATTACTTCTAATATCAACATAGATTATTAGGATAAATAAGAAACTATATAAATTAAAATATTACCATTCAATATATAAACATGTTGGCAACTATAAAATTATATGTCGTTGCATATATATTACAGGGTGCACCGAAACACCATGCCTAATTGTTTTTGGCGGTGCGTTTGTAAACTCTAATGTACTAGTGCATTGGGTAAACTTTAACGCACTGGTGCATAATTTTACCGACGCACCACCTAAAATAATATAGTTGATTTTTCGTCGTGCTTCAAAATAACATTAACACACCAGGGAATTACATTAAACGATACACCACATAAATCATATATGTTATTTTATGCAGTGCATTGGTAAACTTATGCATCGGTCCATTAATGATTACTCAACGCACTGTCGTAAAAAAATACAGCCCAAATGCCAAAGTACCATAATTACCAATTTAAAAAAAAATATTAGTGTGGTGCTTTGCCTTTCAAGTAAAACACTGGTGCATGTTAGGAAATGCTACATATCGCAATAATAAATTAAAAAAAAATGGTTTTACAGTTCTTTAGGATTTTAAGTTTTTATTATTTTAGGCGGTGTGTTGGTTAACCTTAATGCATCAATGCGGGAAGGTTATACAATGCACCACATAAAATAATATAACAAAATTTATACAGTGCGCTATGGTATATGTGCGCACTGTAGACGATGCTCACAAGTAATATATGCACCGCAGACAATGCTTGACTGGTTTTTGGGCACATCAATGATGAAATTTACTTATTTTTTTAAGAAAGTTATTTTTCCGTATTTATAAATAAATTCTCATTTACTATTTTTTTTCTTATGTTTTATGTATGAGGTTGATGTATTTTATATGTTAATCATGTAGAGATGTCAATGGAGAGAGTAGCAAGAGCAGAGGGTTGACCTATACAATGTTGTATGGGATTGAGAGGCGAGGGAGAGGGAGAGGTATTTTTACCCTCGTCCTATTACTGCAATGACCCAAGTCCTCTTGAGGAATGTAGGCCTCCTTAAGTACTATGAAGAGGTTACATCCTTGAAGGGGAACTTTGGGTTCTTGGGGCAACTGATCCATCGATGGGATGTCCATCGATAGGATTTATGTGTCGGTCTTGATCAGTCGTACCAACCCACTAAGGAGGATATATATTTTATCACTAGGATATCTAGGAGAGGGGAAATTTTTCCCAGTTCTCTGATGTCCCAGTCAATGTTGTAGCAGAGAGTCAACTCATGTACTCTCAGAGATATATTGCGGTTGATGTACTTTCTCCAACTGATTTTTAGGTGTCTGATAGACAACTACGGATCGCTTCTTTCGATGTAGAGGAGCTTATGTGCCTCTCATTGTTAGTGAAGACCATTGCACACTTTAACAGTGATGGGAAACATATTATTTGCGTTGTGTCCTTACACGGGGTTAGATTGGTGAGGATGTCCGAACATCCTATTCACACCGGATGAGCCACCATATGATAGAGGTAATATTAGTGTTTTTTTTTAATTAATCTAGTTTCATTTTATTGTCTTACTTAATTAGAATAAAATTAATTCTAACATGTTCTTTAATTTGTTTTATTAAATTGTTTAATGAAACTATCTAATTATTGTTGTGTACTATATATTTTGTAGATATTTTCACATTCCTTGGGGACGTGCCTCCTCTCCCACCAGATGTGGATGAGGATATTCCTAAGGCCACGGCGGGTTAGGGTCCTCAGGTGCAGATACTCGGCTTCATGCACTGTAGGTCGGATACTAGATTCAATTTGGAGTTGGGTGACTAACTCTATGAAATTTTGGTTGAGGTGGGAGTCTGCCCTGTGTTGATGCAAGACATAAAGGAATATCCTATGTTCTTGGAGCTTTGGAGGGAGATGTTGCATGATATGATGCCTCTTATGCATCATATCTTCAGAGCTACTAGGCTATTAGCAGTGAGGAGGGTTGTCGATGATACACAATCTTCCTACAATACCCATTCATCCAATACCCCTTCATCCATTACCCCATCAACTGATGAGGGTGGCATGATCCTTCTCCACGTCCTCCTCCTCCACCTCACCTAGATGAGAAGGCAACACATATTCCTCCATTGCCCGATCTTCCACTTCCTCCTGACCATCCGTTATATTCTACTATAGACCAAACCTCCACTACCGTTGTAGATATAATTATCGCATTGGTTGGACCAGATATGTTATAGCAGTTATTTGACTTTTTCATGTGCATTTTTTATGTTCATGTTGAAGTTGATGTGTAAATTGTTATGTCATGTTAGATATATTTGTTAAATGTGTTTGATATATGTGTATGTTAAATGATTTGTGTTAGATGTGTGTGATGATGATATTACACAATGCTTATGTTTTGTTAGATGTTATCACAATGATGATGCCTTATTAGATTATTAGATTTGTGTGCTAGATAATTAATGATGTTTATATGTGCTAGAGGTATATATAATTAGATGATGTTAGCGAATTTAAATGTGTATTTTAGATGATGTTTATGTTTGTTAGATGGTTATCATCATGATGATTATTTTTATTAAATTATCTTTCGAAATCTTGACAATCTAACAATTATATTTCAAAATCTTCACATTATTGTCATTGTAATCCTAGTTAGTAATTTTTAAATTGGTATCGCATTAATGTGTTCTTTAAAAACATTGTAGAAATTTAATTTTTAAATTATAAACCATATTTTTATATAATATTACTTTTTTTTTTTAACGAAAACGGTTATAATTTTTTATTAGAGGGGTGGCAGAGCCACAATTTCAGTTACAAAGTGTGTTGCATCACTGTTTCAGCATAAGAACCATCGTTGTTTCAGCATAATTTCCAACACTGAGTTTCAACATCTGTTCCAACGCTGTGTTTCAGCATATTTAACAAAACTGTGTTTCTGCATATGTGACAAAACTGTGTTTCAGCATATGTAACAAACTGTGTTTCAGCAACTGTTCCAGCACTGTGTTTCAGCATAAGTAACAACTCTTAATTTCAGCCGTTGCAACACCGTGTTTCAGCATAAGATCCATCACTTTCAGCACTGTGTTTCAGCTTATGTGTCCCAGCATCTGTGTTCCAGCATCTGTGTTCCAGCATCTGAGTTTCAGCACTGTGTTTCAGCTTCTGTGTCCCATCATCTGTGTTCCAGCATCTGTGTTCCAGCATCTGAGTTTCAACACTGTGTTTCAGCTTTTGTTCCAGCTGTCTTTCTCAGGCTTTGCTGCCTTCTACATTCTTTTGCAAGCTGCTGCCCTTTTTTTTATTTTTTATTGAGGAACAGAAAGGGCATGCACCATGGCAGTCATCATTACAAAGCTTCTGTTTCTGATTCTTATACTAATTCCGAGTTCAGATTACTCATGAATTACAAGAATGAATTGAACTTTCTTCATTTAGGAGAAGCTGCCCTTTCCCAAGAGTGCATCCTTTGTTCGCCAATAGATCTGCTTCGCTATTCAAGTTTCTGAGGATGTGGCAGAATTTGTAGGAGTCAAAGTCGAGCAGGATTCTCTTTAATCTGTTTAGAGTTTTGTTGAGGCTTGCGTTGGTGAACAATTTATCCGTGTTTAAATTTTTAATTAAAATCTCCGAGTCTTCAAGAGCTTGAAATTCTTTATATCCTCTGTCTCTGGCTATTTGGCAGGCTTTGAGAACGGCTTGGATCTCTGCTTGATTGTTGGTTTTCTGCTCGATGCCCCAACAAAAATTGTCCCTTCTTAAGCCGTCCGAGTCATAGATGACTCCTCCTGCTCCTGCTGTCCCAGGATTTCCTTTAGAGGCTCCGTCGAAGAAGATCGTGGCGATTTTTTGACTTCTCCACCATACTTGGATGGTAGCTTCGGAGTCTCTTTTTTTCCACACCGGGCTCACTTCTTGAGGAGCTGTCAACTGATTCCGAGGGTGAGGCAAAAGGGGGCCCAACCACCTTTCTTCTTCAGGGAGCAGCAAGGCACAATCAGAAAAATATTGTTGTTGAACTGCTTCCAGGAGGGAGGCTTTGGCCTTTGCTGCTGCCAAAAAAGGGGCTTGCTTCTTTTCATTGAAAATCATATCATTCCGGGTCAGCCAGATCTGCCAACAAACATATTTGGGAATGGCATTCTAGACTTTCCGCCAGAATGATTTGCTGGGGATCTTAGTAGGATAGCATTGATCCCAGTCATCAAATAGATCTGCTACAGAGTGAAAATGGGGGACTGTAATTTTTAAGTCATGGAGCATGAGGTTCCACACTTCTTTAGCAAAGTTACAGTCCATAAAAAGATGCTTGGCTGTTTCTGAACTGCTTCTGCACTGTTCGCATCTATGAGGCCCAACTATGCTTTTTTTTTCCAGATTGTCTCATGTTAACAACTTATTGTGAACTAGAGTCCAAAAGAAGAAATTTATCTTGGGAAGAGCTAACGGGTCCCAGACTTTCCTCCAAAATTCTGGGGGTTTTCTACTGTTCCTGCTTGGCTGTAGAACGTTATAGGCTTATGCTATTGTATATCTGCCAGAATTCCCCCAACCCCAGCTATCTCTCGTTTTCCTGTTCACCGGAGCTGCTTCTGCCAATAGCTCTTCTAATATGTGTTTTTGCTAATATTACTTTCAAATATACAAAATACATGAATATAAACTCAGTTTTTGAATCATCATATTAACATATCATAAAAAATGTTGTACTATTAAACATGCATATCAACCATATTATTACTTCTGATATCAACATAGATTATTAGGATAAATAAGAAACTGTATAAATTAAAATATTACCATTCAATATATAAACATGTTGGCAACTATAAAATTATATGTTGTTGCATGTCGCTGAGCTTGGGACATAGTGTAGAATTCATGCCAGGGAAATTGAGCCTAGAAGCAGTCTGGAGGGAGGCACCGTGGACGAGTTTCCAACCTGCTATGTTGAAGAAATGCCATACCTGGAGGAATTTGTGACCACCCTGGAACCCCAAGCCATGGTGCTGAACTTACAGGCTGGTAGCGGTCCTAAATATGAGTCGGAAGACGAATTCCCTGTTTGTATCGTTGAAGAGATATCATGGACGGGTGATTACAGCCCCACCAACCATGCTGAGAAGGATGCGAACGAGGACGAGGCTTAGGATAATGCTTCTGCAGAAAAGAACGTGGATGAGACCAGAACAGGGATGAAGGCAGATGCAGCCGGTGCAGAACTGAATGCGATCGAGGCCAGAGCATGGATGAACGTGGAAGTGGTGAGCGAAACCTTCGACGACGTAGGTAATCATGACTTGTATGGTCCATTCCTCCATGCAGAGCATCTGGCTCTAGTGTTCGAACTCTGAGGCCACATGGCAGACCAGGAGCATAGATCTCTCCTCATGGGACAACATCTGGACTTGCTCCTTGACGTGTACTCCAATGCTCCAGAAAAGAGGAAATGTCCATTCTATGCATAGTCGTTCGCCATCCCAGCCAGGTCCACATGGCAGACAGGCAAGGGCGACAGGTCACCGGGTATCTAAGTTCTCCTTTGCTAGTTTGTTTTATGTTTAATCATGTTGTTGCTACATGTAAACTTGAACTATGGCCACCTGTCCTGGTTTCCTTCGGGCAAGACAGAGGGCAAAACAGTTTTCCAAACTATGCTGGTTTCCGGTAAAACGACAACATTTTTGGTGGCTCATAACGACTATATCTCTGTGTATTTTGTCAATGTTTCTCCAATAACTTAATATAGTAGGTACTATCTTTTTTACTTAAAAAAAAAATAAAATTAAAAAAGTTAATTAAATAACTCATGCATGGTTTAAAATATTCATAACTCAAATGCTCAAGCAAGGAGATACAATGCAAATCTTAAAATTTCCCTGAGAGATTTAAGGATCAAAGTCATATCACTAACACAAGTGTTTTATACAAGTAATTGAGTGTGTCCAAGAGTAAGAGGATTGTTAATAAATGGATAAATGTCACCTTCTATACACATCATAATTCTAACACCATTATGACAACGGAACAATATTTTGGAAGACTCTTTTTTAAGTCTCAATGCTTCAATAACATGTTGGTAAAGGGTCAAACTTCTAACATCTTGAGGCCTTTTTGAAAAAAAAATAAAAAAATCTCAAATGTGTATTTTGGCAATTATTGGTAATATTAAATTTTTAAATACTTCAAGCTTGTCATATTTCTCCTACAAGGAAAATACATTTCTATCATTTTAGTTAAATGTTACCATTGCCATTAATTGTTCCAAAATGTTTGAGAGTGGTTTCAACATCATAAAAATTTATATGGAGAAAGTAGAATTTCATATCCCATTAAAAGTTCAACTGGTTTGACATTTTTCAGGATTTCACAATTGGAAATACTTAGTTTTAAGTGTAAAAACCTTTGTGAATCTTACCAATTATATAAAATGCCAACTATAATTTTTTTGGCGAAATTTTTCTAAAAACATGTTGTTATGACTTTATCATGAAAATAATTCTTAAAATTTTATATTAAACATGCAATGACATATAAATATCTTCAAAAAACAATATAAATTTGCATTTCAATCAATCATTCCATGCAATCACAAATAATTTGAAAGACAAACACATTACACATCAAACTGATTGTTAACCAACTAAAATTGTTCAAAGATTTGTTATAATTAACTTTCCATTTCCTCTATCACAAGATGAATATAAAACAATATAATTAATGAAATAAAGATAACAAAAAGATACAACAACAATATAAATGATGAAATAAAACATGTACATATCACTCTCCATTGTCATCACCCTGATTCTCTTCCTCGCTTGGCATGATACCATTGTTGTTCTCAAAAATATGTTTTGATCTAGGGTTGTGTCTTAATACGAACCACCAATCTCTATCCAACACATATGGGTAAAAAAACACTTGGTTGCAGTGTTTTGAGAAAACATAAGGCTCCTTAGCTTCATCCCACATGTTTCTAGAGTTGATACATATCATCCCATTATCATGATATTCCTTTACATTGTTTCGATCAAAGGTGTCCCACCACTTGCACCTAAAAATAACACATTGGAAAGAAGATAAGTCCACTTGAACTCCACTCAAATGATTCACTGGAAGTCCATTTCCAACTTGTGAAGAACTACTATTGTTGTAGTCATTCCTAATTAGTGAATCTAGACATAGTGGGAATTGAATAGGTGGTTGATTCAACCATTCTTGGTATGCTTCCTCTCTGAGTTGTGCTCTTATTGTAGTCTTCTCTCGATTTGACATTGTAGTGGGGTGCAATGAAAGATGATAGGTAGGTTACTCATCATCAGAATATTAATATAAAAAATATTGAACATTAGTACATCAATGATATTAGTAAGAACAATGCAATTGGTTTGTTCAAATTAATTATACGAAACAATTATTACCATCATTGACCCAAGATTGCGGCTGGAAGATGGCATGTTACAATTGGAATGGTAAAGAGGCTATCCATTTTCATCTACCAACTGCTTGCGGTATGTTTCTCCTGATAATATCTTCCGATATTTTTGAACTGGTGGAATATTTTCTACATTTGAACTCGATTCTCAATTAGGATCTTGCAAAATTGGATACATTTTTATTCAGATTGGCATGGATAAAAAAAATAAATTCAATTAGATAATTGAAATATAAATAAAATATGAACCTAATGGAGATGGAAAGGGAGAAATCCATGATGAACTTTGAGCAATATGGAATGGGATGAGATTTGAAGAATTAACCATTTGATATTACAAGTTTGTCTCCTTGCATTTAAGCAAAATCAACAATAAATTTTTAAGAATAAAATGAATTTAAGAAAAAAATGTATACTATGAAGTACTGCAATTTATGTGGATGCATCCTAAAAGATAATTTAATATGAATATAATATTTTATGTGCAAATAAAAATTTAGATAACTTTTAAATCATAATGGTGCTCTTATTTAAACAAAACGCACTCATGCGCCTATAACAATATAAAGCAGCGGGACATTTAATTACTAACCACACCGATTCTCAAGATTTCAAATAAGTAAAAAATAATTATATGATATCGATGCTCCAAAAATATTTAGTGCACCGGTGCTCGTTATAAACAAACACATTGTTGCACTATATTAATAAACACATCGATGTTTCGAAAATCTTTAAAAAAAATGTGACTTTGTTTTTTTTACAATTGAAAAATGAGCAGGAATTTATTTTTCAAAAATATAATTTCATAAAGTCCTTTAAATAATAAGAAGCTAATCACTATTTCATTATTTTTCCAAAATATACAGGGGAGATATTTGCAAGAGAGACATAACGAGGAGCACTTTGAAACAACATAATACTTTGGAACAACATAATTATTCAGAAGATTATAATTTGAAAGGTATTGTGATTCACTCAATTTTTTTTTTCATAAATTCCTTTAAATAATATTAAGTTATTCACTATTTCATTATTTTACCAAAATTTACAGGGGAGAGATTTGCAAGAGAGACATATTGGGGAGCATTGTGGAGCAGAAGAATACTTTGGAACAACATAATTATCTAGAAAATCAAAATTTGAAGGGTATGGTGATTCACTCAAAACCCTTTTGGAGTAACAAAATTATTCAGAAGATCATAATTTGAAGGGTTTTATGATTCACTCAAAACCATGCATAGTAAAAATTTTAAATTTTACTATTGATTTTAATAATAATTTTTTTTACAATTTGTATCCCTATTTAGATTTAATTAAAATTCAAGAAACAATTAAAAAAATTGTCATACTTACCTTAAACCCTTGCTTCTTCTTGCTTATGTGACTGTAAAATTTCACCTTAGGGTTTAAATCCCTCTATCACTTTACAATTAGGGATTTTCATTTTAGGCATTTTAGATTTAATGGGTTTTTGTTTCTATATATAAGGCGTTCAATATCTGATGCAAGGGGACCACTTATTGCATCAGATCCAAACCTTGTCAGCCATGTCACATTTTTTTTTAAACAATTTCCGGTTATTGGTGTGTCAATTTCACTATAACACACCAGTGCGCTTACTGATAAAGCGCATCGAAAATGTTGTAACATAATTGTTCATCAGTGTGTAATTTTTTCGATTATTTTTTTTCATTCATGGTAATTTTTTTTGTTTTCGTTTTTTACTCTAGGTGCGGTGTTGTTATTGATACATATCACACCATTGTAATTTAAAGTTTTTTTTTTTAAACACTTTTTCCTATCGGCGTGTTTCCTATATCGAACACATTGGTGCTTTCATATTATTAAAGTGCACCGTAAACAATATTTTTTTTTAGTTGAAAATTATGTGATTTGTTTATAAAATGTATTTAATAGCTTTTTTATTGAATGGTACAGGTTGTATATTGATAAAAACAATTGTGAGAATAGTTCAAATAAAAAAAATTATGTTCGACACAATGATAACACATCCAAAAAAGGAAAAAATATAAGTTTTTTGTAAATTCTATACAAAATTAATATGTTTGAACTATATTTAAATTTAACTAATATGTATTGGTTAGTGTATGTCATGCAGAGCCACAAAATGGGGAAGCACGATAAAATTCTTTGTGATCTAAGTGAAGAAGAACGTAAAATCTTGATGGAAAAATTGCAAAAGGATGAATCATGTGAATGAAAAAATACTTTTATTTTTTATTTTCATTAATAATATACTAAAGAACATTGGATAACATGTTTCAAACTATATATTAATTCACATATGTTTAATGTTCTACAAAATAGATAATATCACTGAGATAACAACAAAATACTGAAATATTTCCAGATAACAACGGAACAACAAATTATATGGAACCACAACACCAAAATTATACCTTTATTGATAGGAAATAATGTTCACTTGCCTCTTCAAGGGGGAAACCTCCAACAGAGCAGAGCTCTATTACAATAATTTTCCAAGACAAAACTTCTCATACCCTCTACTCTTATTTATACTAAATCTATCTATCCCAAAGAACAATCTAGAGGAAAATGCTTCTAGAAACAGAAACTTCTATTAGGTCTTCTTACAATTGACTTATTCCTCATTATTGATAGGCCTTATTAATATTGACCTTTATTACATGGAAACATATTATTCTACCCACTTGAGAGGTTAGGTAGGTTAGGTGCCTAACATGGCCTCCCCCTTAAACTCAACCTTGTCCTCAAGGATTGAGATGAGGAAATTGTTGCAGAATGCTAGTTGGCTCCCAGGTGGCATCGGCTGGAGTTGTATCGTTCCACTGAACTAACACTTACTGGATGGTGTGATGACGAAGTCGTCACTCATGCTAGTCCAAAATGGCTTGTGGCTGCAACTAGATGGATCCTTCTTCATCCAACTTGGGAACGCTGGTTTGAGTTTGGCACTTAGTTCCAGTCACCTTATTTAAGTAGGAGACATTAAAAACATGATGGATCTTGAAAGAACTAGGAAAATCTAACTAACATGCCACCTGTCCCATGCACTTGAGAACTGTGTAAGGACCATAAAATGTGGGCGCTAGTTTCTGACAATGTTCAGCCTTAAGTGAAGTTTGTTTATAATGTTGCAGATGAAGAAATACCTGGTCACCTTCAATAAATTGACGTTCTGAGAAACCTTGATCGTCTTTTTGCTTCATGTGATTCTGAGCCACGACCAAATTCTCTTTGAGGGTACGAAGAATAGCCTCTCGAACTGTAAGCATTTGGTCAACCTCCTGAACCTTTGAGACACCTGACATGTAGGAGATAACGGAAGGTGGTTGTTGTCCATATACTTCTTCAAAAAGAGTCATGCAAGTAGTTGTATGGTAAGAAGTGGTGTACCACCATTCAACTAATGGTAACCATTGAGCCCATTGATTTTTCCTTTCATAGGAAAAACACCTCAAATAAGTCTTCAAAAACTTGTTGACAACTTCAGTTTGACCATTATTTTGGGGATGGTAGGAGGTGCTGAGATGAAATTGGGTTCCCTGTAGCCTGAACATTTCTTGCCAAAAATTGTTGGTGAAAGTGGGGTCTCGATAAAAAACAATAGAGTGAGGCATGCCATGAAGCTTGAAGACATGATCCATGAAAAGTTTATCCACAATGGATGCAATATATGGATGTTGAAGAGAACACAAATGAGCATACTTGGAAAGACAATCAACTACCACCATGATGACTGACTTATTTCCTGATTTAGGTAATCCCACAATTAAATCCATCAAGACGTCCCTCCAAATAGCGGGTGGAATCAGAAGCGGTTGGAGTGTGCCAGGGGATTTGATCATTTCTCTCTTGTTACATTGAAAAACATCACATTCTTCCACAAAAGTGTGAACGTCCTTTTTCATACCATCCAAGAAAAAATAATGTTTGACCCTGTCAAAGGTTTTGGTAAACCCTGAGTGGCCTGCTATAGGAGTAACATGAATCTCACAAAGCACCGTGGATTTAAGTTGTGATTGTTTACTTAAATACAAATGGCCTTTGTAGTTAACCTCATCATTGTGCCAAGAGTACCCTAGGGACACTGGAGAATTTTCTTGCAACTGTTGGATCAGATGAAAATTTTTAGGATCTTGTAGCCATTCCCGACGAACAATTTGGAGCTAATCTGGGACAATGAAGGATAGGGAGAAAAGGGACCCTTCATCTTCATATTTTCGAAAAAGAGCATCAAAAACCACATTTTATTTTCTTTTATTGTAAATGATATCATAATCATATCCAAAGAGATTAGTTACCCATTTTTGCTACTCTAGAGAGGAAGGTCATTGCTCTAGAAAATATTTGAGACTTTGATGATCTGTCTTAATTTGGAAGCGTTGTCCCAAGAGATAAGGGTGCCAAAGATCTACTGCATGCAAAATAGCCAACATTTCCTTTTCATAGATTGATTGGTCCAAATGGTGGTCTGAAAATTGTTTGCTGGTAAAGGCCAAAGGTTTTCCCTCTTGCATAAGGACTGCTCCAATTCCTCTCCCAGAGGCATCACATTCTAGGACAAAGTTCTTTGTGAAATCAGGAAGGGTGAAGACTGGAGTAGTGCACATATCCTCCTTCAATGCTTGAAATGCCTGATCAGTTGCGAGAGTCCAAGTGAAACAATTATTTTTAAGTAGAATAGTGAGAAGTGCCACAATCGTTTCATAATTCTGAACAAACTTTCTATAATACCCTGTTAAACCCAGAAAACCATGCAAGTTTTTGATAGTCTTGGGGTGAGGCCAATTCTGCATGGCTTAAATCTTCTTAGGATCCACCTGGACACCAGCCTTGGCAACAATATGACCCAAGTACTCAACTTCTAAGGTGCCAAAGGAACATTTAGAGTGTTTGCGGAAAAGTTGATGTTGAGAGAGTAGATGAGGAACTTGATCCACATGGGCAAGATGGGATTTCCAGGTTTTACTGTAGATGAGAATATCATCAAATAAAACTAAGACAAAATGATGAAGAAAAGGATGGAATACATGATTCATGAGGCTTTGGAAGGTGGAAGGGGCATTACACATGCCAAGGGGCATGACCAAGAACTTATAGTGACCCTCATGAGTTCAAAAATCAGTCTTGGGGATGTCAATGTCTTGCACACGGATCTGGTGGTATCTAGAACGCAGATCAAGTTTGGTGAAATAGTGAGCACCACTCAACTCATCCAAGAGATCATCAATGATAGGAATGGAAACTTGTCTTTGATGGTTAGTTTATTGAGGGACCAAAATTCAAGACACATATGCCAATTACCTTCTTTCTTAAGTACCATGACCACATGAGAAGAATAAGGGCTGGTACTAGGACGAATAACACCTTGTTGGAGAAATTCCTACATGATTTTCTCAATTTCATTCTTTTGGGAAAATGGATGATGATAAGGGATAACATTGGGAGGAACACTTCCAGGAACAAGGGGTATGGAATGATCATGAACACCACGAGAAGGTGGAAGTCCCCGAGGAGTGGAAAAAATAGCTTGATGTTTGGAGAGAATAGCTTGGAGGTTAGGATGCACATAGGGTGTCATGAATAGAATGGAGTTGAGAAATAATACTGGAGTGACCTTTCTTGAAGATTTTTTCCATGCGATGGGAACTAATGATGCCAGGAGAACTAGTTGTGAGACCTTGGAAGTGATACCTTTGTCCCTCATGTTGGAATTGCATGGTTAATTCCTTAAAATCCATAAGAATGGGACCCAAAGTGCATAACCATTCAACACCTAGCACAATGTCACACTTGTCCATTTCGATGGAAAACATATGAGATTTTAGGTGGTAATGTCCAATTTGAAGACGTACATTTTCACAATGCCCACCACATTTTATGGACCCACCATTGACTATCATGATTTGAAAATTATTGATATCACGCATATAGCAATTGGTTTCCTGTGCAATGTGACGATGAATAAAATTGTGGGTGGCAGGTGCTACCACTGTCAACCAGGATGATGACCTTCCTATTCTTAATATAGCCAATGAGCTTGAGATTTTGGGGAGCAGAGAAGTCAGTGAGAGCATGCAAGGAAATGAGTGGTTCAACTTCAGGTGAGTCAGCGGGCTCCAGGGTAGCATCTAGAAGGGAGGAATCTTCAACAATTGGAGTTGTCACATCTTCTTCAGGAACATCTTCGGAAATGGCCATAAAAAGTTTTTCTTCCTTACACTTGTGCCCAAAAAAATATTTTTCATCACAATTATAACACAGACCCTTCAATTGGCATTTAACCATTTCATCCCTAGTTAATTTTTGGATCTTGAGGGGAGTGACAGGGGAGTTAGGATTAGTGGGTCGAGGGCGAGGAATAAAAGAGGGTTTTTTGTTTTGGGAAAAAAAAACTTGTTGGGTCTCTTTAGCATGTGTAATAGCGTCAAACCAAGTCTAAGGATGGGCCATGAGAACCTGGGATTTTATTTCATCCTTGAGGCCATTGATAAAGCATTCATGGAAGAACGCATCTAACATGCCCCCTGTCTGAAAGGCCAAATGCTCAAAAGAAGTGATAAAGTCTTCCGCTGTGCCTAACTGTTTCAACTTGGTCAAACCACCGAGATAATGGGTATCAGTATCAAAGTGGGAATAGAGCTCTGCAACAAACTGGGTCCAGGCAATATACCCTTGATGCAAATTTTTACACCATTGCCACCATTTCCAACATTCAGGATCTAGATAGAGGACATCATAACAAAGTTTGGCCAACTTGTCAGTAATACCATGAGAGAAAAATAATGCTCCATTTGAGTGACCCAACTCGTAGGATCGGAACCATCAATTTTATTGACCTATACATGGGGAAGACATGTTTCACAATGAAAGGAGTTGGAGTGAAAACACAGAGAATGAGAGGAATCAACAACATCAGTTTGGTCTATGAGGAAGGAACCGTAGGGAGGTTCAACAATTGATTGACAACAGACTGGAGGGTGGTAAATTGGGTTGTGAAGTTGGCTTCCATGGTGTCAAATTTGTGTTCTACTTTTGCAATGCGGGAATTGGTAGAGCCAATCTCAGATGGCATATGTTCGATGGATGCATGGGCTTGATTGATGGAATCTTGGAGGTCTTGGTTACAAGTGGTGGCCATTTGGAGAGTGGAAGTGCGAGGAAGGAAAAATGGGTGGGTGGGATAAAAAAAAGAACTTATAAGTGATAGATACCATGATGATCAGTGCGAGAAGGGAAATAAAATGGAATAGGAAGCAAAATAGGGAAACTAGGAAGGGGTCGAGTCCACTGAAACAAAAAGGATTAAAAATGAAGGGTATGACTGCGATCAGGGAGAAAAAGGGAATCCAATGGAATAGGTGCCAAATAAGTGTGCCAGCGGGATCACTATAATATTTTTTTTAACTCCTACGAAGTTATACTCTGGCCTGAAGAATATTGCAATGACGAAATGCCCAAATGATTAACACGAAGAAATGTGTAGTAATTTTGCAACCTGAATGCAGGAGGCACAATTGCGCGACAATAAATATTGTCTATTCTATTTTTGTTTTCGTCCCAAGGGTTAGGGTATTCAAGGGTTCTACAGTCAAGGGTTTTCCTTGTGCTATAGCTCTCTGATATACGTGCAGGGTTCAACAATAGTACTCGACCCAATATCTCAGGGCACCAACTAAGGAGGCTAGACCGTGCCCTTAGTCATACTACCCGACTACCTAGGTACTAGAGAGTATCTTCCCGAGTGTTGTTCTTGGTGGAAATATAGCAGTCAGGTGGTCGATCAAGTTATCGATGGAGGGCTTCAGGAGATCTAGGCTGATCCATATACA
>ML853785.1:38551-50689 GCA_009831015.1 Picea engelmannii
AGTGGTAAAAAAAAAAAAAAAAAAAACAACAACAACAACAGTTACGACAAGTGATAAGCGACAATGACATACATCAATATTACACATTATATTCTCAACTACACCGCTACATGATAAGAAATCAGATACAACATCACTTATTCATCACAGAACAATTATATCACATAAATAACAAGGAAGGCACCCACCCATCCTACCCTGCAAGGTTAGGACCTCGAAGGCACATAATAAATGCTCAAGTCCATGATTCATCCAATTGATTTTGACCATTTAAGGTCTCAGGACTGGTGACTGTTATGAGGAACAAGGAGATATCTAATTCCCACCATTTTAACCAAATCAAAATCCAAGACTTGCACAATGATAATATTTAACCATAAATTTTCAAGACACAACAAAATAATATACTATGCTTCAACATTTGTTTAGAAACACTCCAATGTAATTGTGCAAGAACATGACATAACAATTTATTATGATGAATGACAAAACATTTACTTCAAAACAAGGTAGGAAATCCTTACAATCAGTTCTCTAGCCAATTAGTATTGGATGAATTAATCCTTAATTATCAATAGATAAGCCATATATATAGAACTCATTGGTACATAAGTATTGTTACAATCATGATCTGAAATAATGAATCCACATCCCTTAAAATATTGGTACTTTAACGTTATGGATTAATTCAATTCTAACTTGATCTCTAAATATGATAATAGAGAATGGTAATTACTCCCTATATTAATATATTTACTTCAATTCTCTTAAGGACTTCCATAACATATACATAGAATTCAAGAAATAGTCACTTTAACCATATAATAATAATAATTAGTGACTTATGAAACAACATACAATAGTTTCTCTTATTAATCACTTGAGTAGAATTCCTTGATAAAGGTCTCACATATCAATTGATATCATTAGTCATTGATAATGTAATTAACTCCTAGAAACTTATATAATTTTTATTCGAAGTCAAATTATATGTGAGATGGAATAATCTCAGAGTATAAGGGACCAAGTTATGTTTAAGGGAGAGTTTAACATTGATGAACCATGTAGATGAAAAACATTCCTAGAGAACTGGTGAGTACAGTGGATGGTACCCATGTATCTCGGTAGATGGATTGTTTTTTATATGGAACTCAATAATTAGATGTAGGTACAGGTTGAAGCAGAAGAAAGTTCAAAAGATTAAAGCCCGGACAATGATGAAGATATGATCACAAAGATATTTAGATAAGTAGTCATTAAGGGAGAGTGTTGGAATACATAATTCCTACTTATCTAATATGATGTATTAAGAAGTAGAGTCAATCTCTACGTGAGTTGTGTGATATTATTATTAGGAGTTTGTTAGGGAGTTGGATTTATGAGATCCTAGATTAGTGTTTATGGTTGAGATATTTGCTCAACCTCTCATCCTATAATTGGAATAAGTTAGATCTGATAACTATCAGTAAGCTCTATATAATGAGTCAATGTATTGTATAATGAATTCAGATTGAAATCAAGTAATCTAATAGTATTTTGTTATAATGTCTCTCTCATTTGTTAATTTTGACCACTCTTCATTAGATGAATTGTCTTCATCAAATCTGACTTCATATGTCTTTGTTTCAAAGAGACTTTCTTCCATAAGACTTTCATTCTCATGGGTTGTTTTACACTTGTCTTTATCAGCTACAAACACACTTTCATCATCAATCATTGCAATTTCAATGCTATAATTTTCAGTCTCTATTTCAGCTACAAAGTTTTCAACACAATCATCATTTTCAACATCAATATCTTCATGAACTTCAACGTCCTCACTCCACTTCTTCATTTCAAGAATATCCCAAAATATTTTTGGGCTACTTATTTCACCAAATTCAAGCAAAATACTAGACAATATGTTTTCATCCACTGCAGATATAATAAATTGTAATGTTATTTCACCTCTTCTCTTATCATATAAATTGACACTATCCTCCTAATCATAATGCAGTAAATCTACTAACCATAGTAATTCTTTCATTTCAGTTGCCCAAGGTTCATAATTTATACCTGAGAAGAATGGAAGATTTGGCATCACTATTTCATATAATTCATCAAATTCTTCATTCAAATCTTGCTTCGCATTTTGTTCGTCAAACACAGGTTCTATAGTTGGAAACACATCATATTGATATGGAAAATGTACTGCCTCTGCCTTTTTATTCTTCCTCCCGACCTGTCTCAGTTCTCTCCGAAACTATTTCAATCTTCTTTGATAACCCATTACAACTTCACCTTCTACTGGATTCAATCATGCACATTTCCACGTAGCAGTTCCATCTCTATATTCCCACTCTCTATTTGCATGCCTGTAAAATGCACACATACAGATTGTAGAGTTGAGATATTGCAAGTCTCCACGCATGTAAGGTTTACTTCACACAGTCAATCTCCTCAAATTCCATGCAATCTCATTGAACGTGCTCCTCTCCAAACTACAAACACACAGAATCCTCTACGTCTTCAACACACCGTTGGTGTCTTCTTCTCCGTTCACGACTTGACACATCCGTCCGCACATATAAATAAGAATGAGAAGCTATCCACGAATTGACACATCTTTCCGCAGATATATCCACAGGTATTTATCCACCGGAGCAAATCAATGGACGTGCATTTATACGTCTGCTATTCTACCTCTTGCAACGTAACTTTCCAGAAATTATTCTTCACCAGGCAGCAACGAAAATCACCTTCACCAGGCAATGGTGACTCTCTTCACCTAGTAACGATGTTTGTGGCGGTGGCGGCTCACTGCAAAGAAAATGGATACAACCTACAAGAAACAGACTTCACGGATGGGAAATATCTACTCTCTTCCGATGGCATTCTCCTTCACCCACATATCGCGTCTCCTTCACCCAATTATTAATATCAATTAGTCGAATACATATAATTCTTAGTAGATTCAAGTATTAGGTTAGAATATATATATATATATATATATATATACACGAAAATACCATTAAAACATAATTATTATGATCCTAAGGAATGTAACTCCAAAATGGAAACCCAATCATTACTAACAGATTGATCGAATACTCCTTAATTAAATCATAGATTAAATCTTGGAAAAATTGATCATGGCCTAACACATTATCTCAAACTCGTAACAGAGGATTATGAGACACATGATAATATTATTGTAATAATAATGAAATATAGATATATTTAAGACAATAACTTAATTAAGTAAAGACCTATTATAAGATTATGATATTATCGTAGAGTCATATTGCCCTTGTCATAATTATATTACTTGAGAGATTTAAGATAATTATATATAGGGATGATTTTAAGGATGAAAATTTGTATTAAAATGTAGAAACCTGGGTTAATCTTACTAGTTCTTAATATGCAAAATGTAAATGTTTGGCGATAATTTTGTAAAAATATTCAAATTTCTAAGGATTTTATATAGTTTCTATAAAACTTTAGCAATTTTTAAGGTAAAATAAATTTATTCTATGGAATTTGGGTGAACCATTTTAAAAAAATATGAAATTTGGCGAATATGTTTTTGGGAAAAACCATAAAAAATTAATCCATTTGCGAAATTTAACCCCTAAAATCATCTATGATTATATAAGAATTCTATAATTATTAACTATGATTCTAAGTAAGATCTATAATTATATCTTTCGAAAATTCAAGTGTATTCAAATGAAGGTTGAAATAATACCCATTAAATTTTAAAATAGCAATCCATAACTTGCACGCATGGATATCTTTGGAGTTACCTCGAGTAAGAATAGATATTACAATTTAATGATGAATCTTAAAAGTTAATTCTACCGAATCATAGTTTGATAACGTCGATCTACTAATTACAAGATCAAAATTCCTAAAGTACGCAACACTATATATATGTGTGTGTGTGTTTTTATAGCTAGTAATATTACTTAATCAACCTCAAGTCAACGAACTTCAAAGACTGAGAAGAACTCAATGAATAATAAGTTTTTAATCCGTTCAACATTAACACAAAAAATTTCACTCAACTTTGGTACAAAGATAACGCCTATCTAAAATTTTGAAGAATTGTAAAATGACTCTTTTATACTTTTGATCTTCAATCATTCTAGACAATCTTATACACAGAATTTTCGCAAGTAATTGTTAAACACAACATTTCAAAGATGGATTAGACACTTGAATATAACTCGATTACAACTTGTCAATTGATATTGTTCACAACAACATGTTTTCTATTGTTCATTAACAAAAATCTATAATGTATACAATATTAATGGATCATTTGTTTGCATTACTTAATTTAAATTACATTCCAATGAATCAACAACATAAATAATTAAATACTATGGCCAACGATTTGTAAATTTGATGACAAATTCCAATATGGGATAGATCGGCGTCCTCGCTTGCCCACCAATCCAAGAATTCACCGATACCTCCCAGCGAATGCTAGGGATACTCTTATTTCCCCTTAGCCCCTCGAGCTGCAAAGGGGCCAATCACAATAACCAGAAAACAATAGCTCCAAGCTTTCCTCGAAAGGAAGAGCTTTCACTCTTTCTCAAACTTGAAATCCCAACTCTCACAAATAAAACACAGTTTGACCAAAATTTGGCAGCATAACAGTACTATGAAAAGTGAGCCCCTTTCCCTTCTACACCATTTGTTTTATAGAATTTCCCCCCTTGACACATGTCCTCATGCACGAATACTTAACATTTTTATTTACTTTAATTATGATTATTCACCCACATACTTGTAACACTTTCCCCAAGTTGCACAAGTAATTACAATTTTTATTTTATTTAAAATGTCAATTTCCCTCACATTCCCCAATGTGTTCATATTTTCGCTCTTAGTTGTCCCTTAGTTCCCCAATTTCTCATTTAATGAGTGTCTCATAACTAGATCTTAGTTAGAGTTTGATTAGGAGTTTTGTTCTAGTTAGACTTAGTGTAGTTTGACTCTAGATACTATTCTATGTGTACATCTCATATTATTATTTCTTTCTATTTTAAATTCAAATTTATTAATTTCATGCACCCATGTGAATTTTATCCAACCTTTATATTTTTTATTCACCTTTTTCCTAGAATTTGATTTTATTTCAAATATTTTAATTTATTAAATATCTTTAATTAGTCCCTTAGTTAAACTTAGACTTAGGCTTAAACTCTTGTTAGGCTTCTAGATTTATAATTTACTGATTAATTTTTTTATCTAACAAGGTCTAAATATTTCAATGTTTTCTAGGCAACCTATATTTATTGACTGGAGTTTTAATTACGTGACGTGTCTTTCAAGATGCACCTTTGTGCTCCAAGGGTGTCACTCGTCTTTGACTAGTTTTGGAAGTTTGTCCAACCCTTGGAGTCAGCATTCCATTCGGTCGACCTTGTGAGAGACTAAGGGCTTATAAGGAATAAGGATTCCTCATTATTGCGTGCCTCTTAGAAATATTTGTGAGTGATTGTCTCAGTCCACCCTCACGACTTTGTGGACCTCTCGAACTAGGCAATCGTTAACCTACAATTCAGGCCACGATGAGAGTGTTAGTAGGTTGTGACAGGGACACTGCCACACCTATCCCTCAAATGTATGGTTTCTTTGCTAGCAAGCATCGTCAAGCCTGCATCCAATGCCAAAAACAATGTCAATAATCCATATACATAAATCATATTGTCATCAATCATATGTCACATGTGCATAAAATGAAATACTCAAACAAATGCAATCCACTCCCTGGCTCAATCTGGAGTCCAAGGACGTCCATTGATACCATCAACATCCATAACCTGTCATGTGTCCTGCACACTCAAGAAAACTCGTCAATAGCATATGCCAATACTTATACATCAAAATAACAATAAGTTACAATACATCATCATCATCATATATAGCCCATAATCGAAACGAAATCATAATGTACCATAACCAGATCGTTTGCATGCAAGTGTCCTCAAAGAATAAGTCAATAAATGTGTGCTTAGTAAAATGGGATGTTACAAATGAGGAATCATCCCAAACACAAATACTTTGTAATTATGTGAAATAGGGAACCCTCCAATTTTATAATGAAATGGAGAAGATGAGGAAACACCCCTAACATAAAACTCTTTAATCACTTGAAAAAGAAAATCCATACAATTTTAGAACAAAATAGAGAGGATGAAGAATCACCCCAATATAAATACTTTGTAATGATTTGAAACATGGAACCCTCTAATTTTTTTTATCGGAATGGAGAGGATGACGAAGAACCCTCGATAAGAAGATTTTGTAATGATTAAAAAAAAAAAGGCAACCCTACTCTTTTAGTATGGGATCGAGAGGGAGCACCAAACATGAATACTTAGTAATGATTTGAAACTAGGAACCCTGCTCTCACAACTTTCAAATTCTAAAAAGTTTGTTTCTCTATCATATTTTGGTGCCTTTAGAATGAGGTTTAAGGGAAGAATGTATTTTGTTAATATGATATTACATGTATGAATGGCCTTTAGTTGAGATTCACAACAATTAATCCATGAATGGCCCTTCAATGAAGTTGTAGGATATAATACTTTCTTTTAATATATTGAATATTGTATAAATATACTATTCCATAATGTTAGAACATCGTAAAAATCATTCATCATTCATATCTCGAAGTGACAAGTTTTCTTTGTGTAACTTTATAAATGTGTAAAATTTTATAGCAAGAAACTTGTCACCTCAATGTTTTAAACATACTTTTTAAAAATTCAAATTCTCCGCGTATAAATACTATTTCATTTATATAAATAAATGAAAATTAAAAAAATATGTATATAAATGAAAATTAAAAAAATATGTTGTTTTTAATTATTTTTTTTGATAATTTATATTTTTTTTATAGATTTGTTTTTAATAATTTTATAAGGAGTTTATTTTAAAATTAATAGATGAATGGAGTAAACTTTTTTAATTATTATCGAATGATAAATTGACAAGAGTTTTTTATCACCAAGTTTGATTCTCAAATAGAAGATACTTTAACATACAAGGAGTGTTATTGTAAAAATAAATAAATCAATCAATAAAAGATAAAATATATTTAAATTTTGAATTTGATGTAAGTTGGAAAATAAATATTAGTATAATAAGTTATTTATTTTGGACATATTGATTACGTAAAAACAAAATGTAGTATATTACTAGTACCAAAGTTTATAAAATATAATCATGACTAGTTTTAATCTTTAAAAAACTATATTACAATTATAACTACTTTTTAAGTTATATGTATTAGTCATTATTAACCTATTTAATTTAAATATTTAAATCTAATAGTATATCATTTTTCATAAAGTGCATGACTAATATTTTTAGAAGTTTAGTTACAAAATTTACTTTATGTGTTAGTGTTTTAATCTAAAGTCTAAAATCTTAAGATTCAAAGTCTCGACTTTAGAAGATTATGTGGCAAAAGCAATGTGGTCCTTGAGGAGACTAGATGATATATCAACTTCCCAACATCACAACTTTTGCATATGAATTTTTGTTTGGGTTGTTTCTTGGTCTGCTAAAAATCTTATTCTAATATTCATGTCTTTGGTCAAATTGAATTAGTTAATTATAGCTTGGTTCATTCTATCCACATTTATTATCATCAAAACAAGTAGTTGGATCAATCCATCCATGTATTGCAACACATTGACAACATGAATACGGTAACATCCAGTTCCACTGATCACATTTTATACCACTGATTTATTCTTTGAGGACACTTGCGAGCAAGTGATCCAATTAAAACATGATACGTTATGATTAGCTTCTTTGGTTTATGAGCTAAAAATGATGCCATCATTGAGTATTGAAATTTGATATGTTAATTATATTGATGTATAGCATTGACATGTATTATGTTGAGGTTTCTTGAGTATGCAGGAGACATGGCATGATAAGGATGTTGATGGGATCGACAAAACACCCTGGACTCTGGATTGAGTCAAGGAGTGGACTATTGACTTTGATTATGAGTACTTGATTTTATTATGCATGTGTTATGATGATGATTTTAGTTATGGATTTCATGTATGAGAATTATTAATATTATTTTTGTTAGTGGATGCATACATAGTGACGCTTGCTAATCCGACTCACATATGGAGTAAGGGGGTCATACACATATATGAGATAGATTAGGGAGAGGTGTGGTAGCGTACCTGTCACAACCTAATAGCACTACCACCACGACCTGAACTGAAGGTTAACCCATACCTTGTTCTATAGAGGTTCACGATGCTCTGAGGGAAGACTGAGACAGTTGCCCACAAGGATTTATGGGGGGTGCACAATAAGGAAGATTCCTTATTCCTCAGTAAGCCCTTAGTCTCACATAAGGTCGACAAGTGGAGTATTGAATCCAAGCGTCAGAAAACTTCCAAACTAATTCTAATGTTGAGTGGCACCCTTGGAGCACACAGGTGCATCTTGACGGGAACGCCTCATGAATAAATTAATGAGTTAATAAAAATCTAGAAAACCTTAGAGAATAAAATGAATACTTGGATTTTGATAGAAAGGAGAATGCAATTTTATATTAATTAATAAACATGAAACATAATAAAAATTAAGTCTAATTTTTATGCCTAGATGAATTTTATAGAAAGGAGTCTAAGGGAAATTAGACTAATTAAAATCTAGAAAAGGGAGAATAAAATTTAAGACATGTGCACAATGTGTGCATGAAATTAATAAAAATAAATTATTTCATGAGAGAATGGATTGTCAACATAGAGTTAGAATCCTAACTTAATCTAGACTCTAAATCCTAACTAAGAGAAGAGTCCTAATCAAATTCCAACTGTAAATTAGTTAGGAGACACAATAAGGAGAAATTGGGGAACTAGGGACAACTAGGAGAAAATCTAGGAACTAATTGAGGATGTGAGGGAAAATGCATAATTTATTTAATTAAAAAGAAAGAAAAACATGTGAAAATTGAGGGAAGAGTGACATGTGTTAAGGGCAAATAATCTCTCAATTGATTATTAAAAATTAATTAAATGCATGAGATGACAAGTGTCAAGGTGAAAATTCTTATAATAAGAATGGTGAGGAAGGAGTAGGCACCCTATTGCTGGATGACTAGAATGTTGTCAAATTTGTTTGTGAGTAAGTTTACTTGTGTGAGTTGGGATTCAAGCTTGTGCAAGAGGTGGAAGACTCTCCTTGTGAGGAAAAGATTGAGCTAGTTTTGGTCTGAGATTTTGTGTGTGACCCCTTTGCGGCTCAGGGGGCTAAGGGGTACGAAGAGTACCCCTAGCATTGGCTGGGAGGTATTGATGAACTCATTGATTAGCAGGAAAAAGGATAAGGGATATTGTGTCGATCCAGGCAGAAGATTCAACATCACCAACAACTAATATATTGGTTACAGTATTTATTGTTTTTGATATTCATGTTTGAAATAGAATTTATTGAATATGTATACCAATTTATACGGATCAATTGTAAATTCTACTTCTTGAATATTTTATGTATATATACATTTTACTATTAATGGATGGTATTGGTTCCTTCAAGTCTTCAAGGTCTTAAATAATTTTTAAAAATATATACAGAGTTTTATATAGCCCAAGTATCTTGTATTTAGATTTAATCCAACTAGCTATTACACTGGTTGTAGTTTCACCTTAACTTTGCTCGAAGAATATGTTTATCGAACAATTCAACATATAACATTATTAAGGGGCGAACTGTGTATTGATGGTTTTTGTTTTCCCTTGTTTTAAATTACGAGTCATGTTCTCAACTTTTTAATCGGATTAATACTTCAGGCCTAGCGAGCAATGTATCCAATTGTCTCCCTTGGCGTTGAATTTTGGTTGTGTATGCAAGTGTTATTTTCTCGGTAAATCCTTGAAACATGTATCATTTTATCTCTCTCTATCTTGACTTGATCTCTGCATATTGTCCTCTCAACCTTCGTATACATGTAATAGATTTAAAAAAAAAGGTCACTTGTACAATTGCAAAATGTGATTCCCATATAACTATAGTTAGGTTTGAAATTGTTCATATCTTATCTCGAAGTATGCAAATACCTTCTGAGGATATTATGCCGAAATTAGTACTATAGAATGTTGTAGATTCTATACTCTAAATTATAGTTTACATGGTTTATAATATTAAAATAAAGTTGTTGATGTTATTTTCATATGGTATAATTCATAATTGGTGGGAATAGAAGGAACTCCCTTCACATAAAAATGGTACTACAGAATCCTTTTCTTAAGGGAAATTGCACTCAGCATTGACTGGCGTAAATGTAAATATTTTTATTGGTAATACTAATAGTTTATGTTTCTTTTTTTCTTTTGTGAACACATATATCAACACATTTGTATTTGCATTGGAGTTTGTTGTCTTACTTTTATCCTTGAATGCGATGTGGCATCCTGCAAGTCATATGACTTTTTCCAAGGATTCTGGTCCAAGGTAGGTTTATACAAGATGAGAATGAAATCTCGTTTGGAGATGATAATCCAAGTTAAATCGGGATGGGCTTGAGACTGATGATGGATTGCGAGACCTTTACGGTGTAATAAAAAATCTTTCCATAAGACAACACCACTGATGGATTATAGATGCATCCCTGTAGAAAAATTGTCAGATCCAGACCCAGTTGAGGGCTCGCATACCAACTGTAGTAGTTAATAAAGAAATAGTTGGAATTTAAGTCTATTGTGTCCAAAGATATTGGAAACCTAGATGAAATGTGAGCCACAACCGTAAACTTGAGCATGATTTATTAACCTGGTTAGCGATGCTCTGTAGTCGTGGAAAAATAGTGGGATACAAGGTACACTCATAACGGGGAGACTATCACTCCCATATTTATTGTAATTTTAGTCAAGTGTAATAATTAATGGAAAATCGGTGTGAGTAATCATTCAGTTTTAATCATTCATCGTTATTCATCAGTCTAGTTCTCAGTGTGTATCTTCCATCTTCTCAACTGGAGCTAAGTCGTAGATTAACAGTAGGTTAAGAATTTACTTGTGGTTCAGAATTTTTTCTCGGTATTCTCGTTATATAATTTGTTATCGCCGATCTCTATGTTTCATTTGTTCCTAAAAATATATGAAATTTGGTGTATAGAAGTGATCTAATGATTACTTGGGTCATTCTAGAGTTGCTTAGTTTCCAAATGAAGAACCTGTGCGGATGGCACAGTCTTTTTTAGTTCTCGTAACAAGATTGTGTTAGAGGTAGGTGAGGTTCCGATGTCGTGTTCCCTGAAATTTTATTTTATCGATTCTACTTATTTTATTTGGTGATACGAAAACTAATTGAATTATAGTTATAAGATTCTCGATTTTACTTTTCCAATATATATATATATATATATATATATATATATATATATATAGAGCATCATCTCTATTATCTTCTCACTGACGAGAGGATGATAAGTTAACTTGAAATTTTTACAGACTCTCCCTTTTATTCAAATTAAGGAGATCATGTGATTTTGCAAGAGGAAAATATTAACGTTCCTACTCTTGTTTTCACAACGAGTTTGTGCCCGGTCACTAACAAAAATTTAGAACCTATATGGCCATAAAAACCGTGAGATTATGATCTCCTCTCCAATTGAGTGAAGTTGACTTGTCTTGAAATTTTACCAGTGCAAAATTTTACTCCAGCTAACTTCGCCATTACGAAGATGTTTGGTTCTCCAGTTTAGGATCTTGAGTATTGATTTATTCATTATGAATTTTTTTTATGTTAATTGTTATAATAAGTTTTATGTTATATGTTTAACGATTTATGTCTATGCGGTAATGATTTATATTTATATGGATATTGTTTAATGATTACAGGTTACAATGAAATTACCATATCATATATGGGATTGTATGTCATATATCATAATAATTATATATTATATTGTTTGTATGTTACAATAATTCATATATTATAGATTTTGTATTAGTGAATTTGCAATGACTTATATGAATGATGAATATCAATTTTATTTGCATATATGATGTATTCCTTGTTTATCTTTTATGATATTGAATTTAATTGCTTGCAATGTTTATTGGTTTTTTTACCCTATGTTATCATAAGTAATGTTTATAA
>WSFP011382335.1:0-29384 GCA_009831015.1 Picea engelmannii
ACACCGGGATTATCGTGGCTAGCCAAGACCCTATTGGCACATCGCTTTCGCCCAGATTCACCCCGACACTTCCACCTGGATACCATGCGTTGAATGCCTCTATCCCTGTTCCTACGCAAATCACATACGAAACTCTTGGTGGTCCCACTTCTTCTGGGCACTCTCCTCCCGGTTTTATTCTGACACTTCCTCTACCCCCTTTCAGAGGACCTTTTCCATCCTCTATCAGAGGCATTGATCCTAGTGGAACCATTCCATCGTTCAAACCAAATTACTATATTCCTGTTGGTGGACAATTTCACCAAGGAGGCCCAACTCAACCTCCCCTTGCAGGGCAAATCCAAATTGGAACACAACCCCCGATTGGAGGACAACCCCCATTGACCCCACCCTATGGACAAAACATACCTCCATCCTTGGCCCAGTATTGGAACCATCTGATACAACATAATACTCAATCAACTGGGGGGTAACAACCTCAAGCTACATCCGTTATACCCTCTAGTATAGGCCAACCATATCCAGGTACGTCTAAACCTATTTGGGGCTTGAATGCTCAACCCCACACCCCTGTTCAAGGGTACAATCCCATGAGTTACTTGCCTCCACAACAACCACCGAATCTGCCTAGATCTTCGCATTATATGCAGACTGATTATGGTCCCACTAGTTTGCCGACGGGACTCCTTCCCCAAAGCCACCAGTACCCACATGTGAATAGACAGTTACCTTTCTTATCCACCTTGGACCTCCCAGATCTGTCAAGGATTTTAAATGATCCGATCCGTCACTCTCCCCAATGGCCCGCCATACCGGCCAAACTACCATCTGACATCCCTAAATTTGATGGCAAAGTGGGAGAGGATCCGAAAAATCACGTAATGACTTTTCACCTTTGGTGCTCATCCAACTCCTTGATGGATGAATCTATTCGTTTGTGCCTTTTTCAACGAACTCTCACGGGTTCTACCGCGAAGTGGTATATAGAATTACCACGAGGGTTCTTTGCCGACTTCAACACCTTCGCTATGGCTTTTTTCACCCACTACCAGTTACTGATCCGTTATGAAACAGGGACCAAGATTTTGAGTTCTTTTAAACAAATGAAAGCCACTCATATCTACGATCACATTCATGAGTGGCGATGGAGACGACGTCTCATAAAACCCGAACTTCCTGATCAGTTACTGGCAGAGTGGTTCAAAAAATCATTCGTGAATGACATCAGTCATGACATCGCCATGGGTGGAGTTGTCACAGAAGAACAGACCATTAGTCGTGCTCAATACCTTGACCTCGTTTACTCACAAATGGGTACTCTTTACGACTTACTCCCTGATGCACCTCGTCCTTCTACTTTCGCCACTTCAACTACTCCTACTGTTTCTCATGCAGCTGATGGTGTGATTGGCACTTTCTATGCCCAACCACATTCTGCCCAAACCTCTAGCAACAATCCCAAACCCATTTCTTCTAATGTTCAAAATGCTCCGTCTCCTACCCCTCCCACCGACAAGACTTCTGAGGTAAATGATGTTCAATCTACCCCCACCGGTAAAAACAAATCCAGAAAGGGAAAGGGTAAGAATAAGGAGGAAAAAAATAATTCGCAAGTAGAGAGAACCAAACCACCACTTGTTGACGATAGGGATAAGAACAAACCCCGATACCCTTGTCTTATCTATGGTGATGATCACTACACTAAAGATTTTCCACGATGAGCTGAGGTTACTAAGTTCCTTCAAGGGACCACGAAACCACCCACTCCCGTCGTATTGTCACAACCCTTCCCTTCTCAACAACAAGCCCAATTGGTCATTCATGACCAACCATCTCCCTCCAATACATCCTATGTCTTAATGTGTACAGGTGATTCAAAGAAAAACGACATCACACTTACCACTCGAGCCAAAGATTATTCCTCCTCTAAAGAGAGGGTTGATGCTATACCTCCTTCATTGGTCCAACCATCTCCCACAACTCCACCTACCAACGGTCCTCTTCATCTCGAATGACCGAGCCTTGACATAGTCCTTCACCCTCCTCCAAAGGGTGTCGTTCAGAAGTCGGTTTCAATCCTCATGCCCATGCTACCCAGAACTACAGTATTGTTGAAGATCTGGCCCAAGCACCATCCGTGATGTTAGGCTTCGAAGTCCTTCAAAGTTGTCCTATACAACGGAAGGCACTGTTGAAATCTATCGGTGGAATCGACCCTACGGATACAAATTTAATAATTTTTGACTTGGAAGATCACATTCCAAGGTTACCCCCTTAACTCACATTCCAAATACAAGTTATTGTCTCCGACAAAAACATTTGTAGAACCTTTATCGATGAGGGTGCCTCAACGTGTGTCATGTCTATTACCTGCTGGAAAGTCATCGGCTCTCCCTCTTTGAATGAATCCCATAACACACTCAAAGCCTTTAATGGCTCCGGTTTTAAGCCTTACGGTGTCCTCCCTTCGCTGCCAATTACGTTAGAAGGCAAGACGGTCCAAGTTGAAGTAGAAGTCTTTGACGCTCCTCTCGATTACAACCTCCTACTTGGCCATAGCTAGATTGATTCCATGCACGCAGTTGTGTCGACTCTTTTTCGTGTTGTACGTTTCCCACATCAAGGAAATGTAATTACCGTCGACCAATTAGCCTTCTTTAACTCATATGTGCGTACTGGAAATGTACCATTCATTGCCAAACCCCCCCCAGATACGAGAACGTCGGTCTGGGTCTTCTTAAAGACTCCTCGTTAATGGGTACCTTCCCCATCCCACCACCCGATGTTCCACATCTGCTTGTCTCTTCAATTAATATGATCTCCACCTCTATTCACGGAACCCCTTCATATCATGACCCATGGATGGTACCTGAACCCGACGATAATCTTCGTTACGGTGACGAAATGCCTTTGAGTTTGGTTGAATATGCCTATCAGGCCATTCAATCGACAACCCCTTCTACCCCCTCTCTTGGTGATTTATCTCCAGATCCTTTTCGCGTCATTTTTCCCACAGAAGAGATGATTATGTCTATTATATAAGACACCCCCTGGGATGATGGAGATCATCATTCCATCCTCTTCCTAGAACAACACACCATCGAGAGTTACCAACAGATCTTGACCTCGTCGACCATTGTCATCATTTCCATTGTTCCCAAGTCGACACATGATGTGTTTTCCGAAGGGAACTTAAGCAATATCTCACCCACCATTCCCCTCGACATATCCATAAAACCTGTAATTGTCGAAAATGTGCATATCGGAGCTTCGTGTTCCCTTGACAAGATCGTCACATACAAGTCACTTTTCAAAGAATTTCGTGACATCTTTGCCTGGAGCTATGAAGAAATGTCGGGTATTGACCTCGACATTGTGATACATGATATTAAGACATACCCAGATGCTAAACCCATCCGGCAACGCCTTCATTCGGTCCACCCACGTAAAGTGGCCGCTATCAAGCTTGAAGTCGAGAAACTTCTCAAAGACGACTTTATTTACCTGGTGGCTCTCACTGACTGGGTTTCCAATCTTGTCCTGATCAACAAGAAACAAGGCACAATCCGCATGTGCGTTGATTATAGGGATATTAACAAGGCATGTCCTAAAGACAACTTTCCTACCCCCTTCGTTGACCAGATTGTCGACGATTGCGTTGGAAGTGAAATATTTTCTTAGATGGATGGTTTCTCTGGATATAATCAAATCAATATTGTTCACGAGGATCAACACAAAACCGCTTTTATTTATCCTTCGGACACTTTTTCTTATTGGAAACTTCCTTTCGGTCTAAAAAATGTTGACGCAACTTTCCAGTGCGCTATGTCTTATGCCTTCCATGATATCAAGCACATCGTGCAGCCATATCTTGATGACTTACCCGCTCATTCCATGCACCGGGTTGATCATCCAATACACCTCCGAGCCATTTTCCTTCGATGTCAGTTTTACCATATACGCTTGAATCCTCACAAATGCATTTTCTGCGTAGAATCTGGCTGACTTCTAGGATTTATTGTTTCACGTCAAGGGATCAGGGTAGATCCTCTAAAGGTCAAGGCAATTCTCAATCTCCCTCCTCCTTCTTCGCTTCGCCAGTTACAAAGTTTGCAAGGGAAAGAAAACTTTCTTCGTTGTTTCATCCCGAACTATGCCGAGCTAACTCTTGGATTTACACGACTACTCAAAAAGGGGTCCGATTTCGTATGGGATACCATCGTAAACAAATATTTTGAAGCTTTAAAACTGTCCCTGACATGTACTCCGCTTCTCTTCCCCCCTGATTACAATCGCGATTACTTCCTCTACCTCGTAGCCTCAGATTACACCATCGGTATGGTTCTCGTCTAGGAGGATGATTCTCATGACGAACATGTCATCTATTACTTGAGCCAAAGTCTAATGCCTACCGAAACTAAGTATTTACATGTCGAAAAACTGGCCTTGGCAGCCATCCAAGCAGTTCAACGTTTCCGATACTATATCCTCTCTCGCACGACTACGGTAATTTCTAACTGCAACCCTATGAAACACATTCTCACACGTTAACTGCTAGGGGGAAAATACTCCAAATGGATCGTGATACTCCAGGAGTTTGACTTGGAGTTTGAATGCGCTAAGTCCAAGAAATCCTTAGTGTTTTCCGAGTTGATATGCGACTTTCCCTACTCTGAGATGGAAAAGGTAGCAGCCGATTCATTACCTAATGAATCCCTTTTCTTGATTAGTTCCGATGATCTTTGGTACGGAGATATCATCATATATCCCCAAACCCAGACTTTCCGACCCAATTTGTCTAGTACTGACTACTATCGAATACGCTACCAAGCCCGTCAGTATATTATCCTCGGTGATACTCTTTATCGTCGTGGGATTGACTCAGGTTTTTGATGCTGCCTCACATTTGATGAAGCCGAGAAAGCCCTAAATGACTGCCATTCTGGAGCCTATGGTGGTCACATGTCTGGGTATGCTATTGCCCAGAAGATCTTGCGAGCTGGGTATTTTTGGCCCTCTTTATTTAATGATTGTATAATTGTCGTCCAAAAATGCCACGCTTGCCATACCTACAACCATAAAATACGATCACATCCCTCTCCTCTTCACCCTATGGTCTCCATCGGTCCTTTTGTGAAATGGGGTATTGATTTCATGACATGTCACCCTCACTCGATCGGGGGGCATGGATACATTATTGTAGCCATAGACTATTTTACGAAATGGGCCGAGGCGATGCCGACATTTGACAACATCGGAAAGAACGCAACATTATTCATATTCAATCACATCATAGCTCATTTTGGTGTTCCTCAGGCTATCGTCACCGATCATGGTATCCACTTTAGAAACTTCATGATGTCCGAACTCACAGAAAAGTTGGGTCTTCGCCATGAAAATTAAACACCCTATTACCCACAAGCCAATGGCCAAGTCAAAGAAATTAACAAAGTTCTCATTACCATGCTTCGACGAATGATAGGGATTCACAAAATGAGTTGGCACACGATGTTGTTTTCAGAATTGTGGGCTTACCGGACATCTGTTAAGTCTGCTACAGGGTTTACACCATTCTAGTTAGTCTATGGTCTAGAAGCGATCCTGCCCATTGAATGTGAGATACCCTCCCTAAAACTAGCCATCGAACTCCTACCAAACACTTTTGCCGAAGAAGAACATCTGTTGTATCTCATGTGATTAGATGAAACTCGTCGCAATGCCACCCTAGTCATAGAAGCCCAAAAGAAATGCGTTAAAGCCCAATACGACAAACATGTCAAGCCTCACATTTTCTCTGAAGGTGATCTGGTTCGCCTTTACGAACAAGATCGGGACGTACTAGGGGCTGGAAAATTTGAAGCTATGTGGCGAGGTCCTTATATCGTTAGACGATTTTTGGAGAAAGGATCTTACGAGTTAGTAGATTACGACAATATCCCTTTGATTGAACCCAGAAATGGGTTGTACTTAAAGAAGTACTATGCCTAATATCACCTGTGCATGAGTACTTGTATTTTATTGTATCATACTTTTTGTGTGTTACTGTAGTATGTTTTTCGTTATCTAGTCTCTGCCCTTATGTTGCATTGTGTTTGGTTTCCAAATGTCAGAGTCTTCACTACCCCACATTGGCTTTGCTAATGGCGCTAGCCGTAGTACTCAGAACCTTGCTTCTACTGCTTGGTCTATTTACGCCCCTACAAATGAACTTATCACTCTACGAGGTGTGTGTCTCAGCCGTGCGACCAACAATATTGTAGAGTATAGAACCATTATCGAATTGTTGATTGATGCTATTTCGCTCGGTATATGTCACTTGGTCGTATGACTCGATTCGCAGCTAGTAGTACTACAGTTAAGTAATGTCTATGCTATTCGAAGTCCTACTTTATTACGGGTATATTTAGGAATTCACCTCTTGGAACGTTATTTTGATTATATTGAGTATCAACATATTCCTAGATGTCTAAATACATTAACTGATGCATTAGATAACTATGTATAAGATAAACATTTGGGCCATTTATAAACCAATCACATCACATGTATCACACAACACAAGATAAGCCGGTAGAAGCTATATATATGTATATAATGATCAATTTTTTTTACAAAAAAGTTCTGTCCAAGGACCAAAATTTCAAAATTTGAAGCTCATAGCTTCTACAATGTAGCGTCATGGGTGACACTCGCGATAACACATGACTGACTGGAAACCCTACGAAGCAGTCGACCAATAGACTTTGACACACCCACAGTATGGCGTTGATAACGCCGAGGGATCTCTCCGATAGTCATGTCCGGAATGTCAGCACTCAACCCCTCCAAGTTTTGCTCCACTACCTCATATTCTTCAACATCCCATTGTGGCACTGGAGCTGCCTCTCCTCGTCACTGAATAGGAGACATATCTAGAGGTCGGTATGGCCCCACATCTGTGTCATCAAAAAAAGATTATTGATCAGTTCTCGGAAAAACATAAAAACAATTCATATGATAAAAATCACAAAAACATTTCAAAGAACAAAATGTGTACTTCTTACCTAGGTCACCCCACTAAGCATCCTCAGGTAGGGATAAATTTGGATCCCCTCGAAAATCCAATTCAACGTAGGCGTAGTCATCAACCATCAACATCTGTGGCCGCAACCAGTCAAAGAAGGAATCATTGTATTTGATGATAGGCCCAGCTACATGTCGGGACATGAGGTTGCACCACCTCAACATCCTCGAATCCTGTGGGGCCGGTAAAACCCACTCAACCTGTAATCTCAGTAATGGAAACCTATCAAGAAATAAGGACACCAAAAGTGATCCGTACCCGAACTTCTTCAGGTCACCTTTCCTACATTTTGTCAACTGCCTCTTCATACTGCGGAGAACTGCATCTGCTCAGTTGAAGACTCGTGGCTCTGTGCACTCTATGGCATACTGGAAGTAGCTATGAAGAGCCATGTGTGGAGTTGTGCTCCCAGCCATGCATGCTATGGTGAACAAAATGGTTCGTAGGGTCAAGTCTTGGAACCCCCAAATAGCCACCTTGCCTTTTCTTCTTTCCGCCTCAGGAACACAGTACTGGCGACAATACTCACTCATGGGGAGTCTGCCACCTCGGCTACTGGTCAAGCTAGCGTGGTACCCACGCCATGATAACCTTGTTAGAAAGTAGATATCATCGATATCTAGGGTCAAGGTGTGGACTCCCACGTGAAACAAATGCTGGTCCATGTCCCACATATGAACCAGGTACTACAACAACTTGAATTGGGCTCTCATGCCCAGAATCCAGAAGAATTTCAAAAGCCCACAGTCTCAGAGGGAAGCAATGGTACCTGGGTCATTTCCATCAATAGCATCATCTTCCTCATGTTCTCTTTCTCGCCACTCCAGCATGATGATGGTCAAATGCCTGCATAAGAACCATAAGAAGAGAGTCAGCAACTCATTTCAAATATTGGCATATTTTTCATTGCGTAAAAATCAAAGTGAAATTTCATTTTGTAGCCCTCGCAGGTGCCCCTTTAGCACAGTGCAAGATTCTTGCAGGTGCCTTTGAGGCCACCTGCGAGAATCATGCATTCTCGCAAGTCTCGTATGGCTAGCCTGCGAGAACGCCTGGGCGTAAGTTTTGTCCCTAAAACAAATTCAAAACCCTGAAATTTTCCAATGAAAATAAAAACTAAGCCATGGAAAAGATAGGGGATCAAGAGCCTACCTCGTTGACAGAGATGGTTCTCCAAATGGTCACCTGTGGCTCCCGCGATCGAGAAATGAAATTTGAGGTAAAAAGAGTTGTTTTGGGCAAAATTCTTGGCAAAATCACAATGTCTATGGTAAAAGCCCTTTTACCCACTTATATTTACTTCTTACCATTTTTGTTGATTTTTATATTGTTTTATTCATCAATCCTAATGCCTAATAGCCGTATGAGTGTGAATTTTTGTAGATATAATGACTTTGAAGTCCACACGAAAGAGTACAGATGTTTTTTCTTTTTTCGTCGCATGCACGACTGCTTTTTATAGTTTTTAAAAAAAATTCGAGCTCAGTCTTCGTTCGTTCTCGTGCTAAAAAATACATGAGAATGCAACCGAGTATACTTTTCTCATATTTTCATACTCGTCATGGTAACAGAAAAAAGACAAACCCAAAGGAGTATCCTTTAATCTCTTTTCACACTCCATAAAACCGAAAAGATTGCCGAGCGACCTTGTTCTTTTCACACTCGTAAAAAGTATCAGAAAAAAACGTTCGATGGGCGATAGTTTATCACTTTTTCGGTCCTATCGAACTATTTTACGAAAAAGGAATTGAGAGAGTTCTCTTTTAAGTGTTTTTTCAGACTCTATAATCATGAAAAACCTTCGCGTTTTCTATCTTTGGACTCGTTAAACAAACATTGAAAGACCCGTAATGGAACCGAGCTACTCCTTCCTAGGGTTCTTTAAACATAATCTGAGGGACTCGTATGAAGGATGAGCTTACATCAACAAGCATATTTTATCCTTCTAAAGCTTGCGTAAAAATAAAGAGGTACTCGCTAGAAATGGTGGGGGGAAATTTGGGAAAGGGATGTGTTTTCGTATTCATATTATTGGCAGTAAGCGTCGCTCTTGAACATGACACCCCCTATTCATTATTTGAAGCTGGTTTGGGAGATCCATTTGTCTCTCATTTGACTTGCTACAAGGTCATATGTTGAGTCGTCTCTGAGTCAGTGCTACCAAGTCCTTGGTCATGTCATTCATATGTTCAATATAAGTTCATCCAAACCTGCTATTGATTCGACCATCTGCAGTTGTCCAGTCTCACCATGTCAGCCTTCCCTGTGTCCAATTCAACCTATATCATACTTTGTTTCACCTTCAAAATCTATTACACATTTCGTGTCATTGATGGGGGATACATCAAGGCCCTCCTGTGATGAGTTTTGTTCCATCGACTCCAACTCATTATCCAGAAACAAGACTTAGAAATTATTTGGTACCTTGGAACTTGCATGCCTCTATGGCAAGTTTCCTCGCTTTCGACAGTGGGTTTTCATCATTGACCCCTGATTGAGAGATTCCGTTGAATGTTCGACCTCAGCTCATTTATTCACATTCATTGGATTGTACTAGTGTACCTTTGGAGTCATTGACATTAATGGTGATTTCCCTCACACTTGTTAACGGTTTCATCAATGACCGATAATCAAGTGGTTTCTATCATGTTCGACTTTGGCACATGTAATCACATGGTTAGATTCATACTTTCAGGTGATGGGATTGAAGACCCTGGGTTTCATCTTTTTTATCCAGGCTACGATGGAGTATGTATGATTTGCATCGACACATAGATCCACATTGTATGTCACGTGGATATGTCGTCCTAATTTGAGTCTTCTCGCATAGATCCACAGTGTATTCCTGGTGGCTATGTAGTATTTTTTGACGGCATGGATCCACAGTGTATGATTGGTGGCCATGACCTACATTCATGATGTCGTCCATATGTGATCTGAGTATGGGAATGCCTACCTCAGAAATGGTATTATATTATGCAAATGCTTGGTTGTTTGCAGGTTTCCGATTAGGTGCACTCCTTGTTTCCGACACGCACATGCAGTTTACAAAGTATTTCGGTTGTCACTGATTCCGGCCTCATACTTTGGGGGCCATTCTGTTACACATGATTTTGGTCATCTTAGTGATGTATTAAGAATGATGTATTCAAGATCCCAACAAGGACTTTTTGCCTGAGAAAAGTGGCCTTTGTCTCCTTCCAAAAACATATTTTTAAAGTGAGTTCGCAGGCTGCCTACGACCTAGGGTGCGAGAATCACTCATTCTCGTAGGCCACCTACACTTAGGATGCGAACTTCTCGCAGTTTTCTCCATACACAGGGTGTGAACCTGTTTTTAAGCTTGGAAAGGAGAAGAGGTCTCGAGGGTTATAGAAGGGAATCTTCTAGAAAGTGAGTTGGCATTCGTATGGTTGTCATTTTACTGACTTCTCATATTTGATGGGATCATCCTCATCCATGTAACCATCTCTCCTTCTCCAATATATTGAAAGGTTTCTCATGGAAATGGTTAAGCAAGATTAATTGAAGAATTGGTGAAAGAATTGTGTGAAGAACCTTGCTTGGACAGAGGCTTGAAGACTCTAGTTGGTCTATCAAGAGGAGTTGGATCTTCTTCATGCAAGTACGAAGCAAGTGTGTGTGTTGGAACCAAGGGTCACTGAAAGGAATCTTGCGACATCAAGACGATCAGGTTGTATCTTCTACTTTCAATTAATATGATATAGCGACATGTCCCTTTCCCATAAAGTCACTCTTACTTTATTGTGTAATTCCTTGATCATATGCATAAGTTGACGTTGAATACATTTTTCTATCTTCACCTTGGTTGGTTTGTGTTGTCTTGGACTTGACCTCACGAGAGCACCGGAGCGAAGCGGGAGCAACGGAGACCTAAGGAAGAAATATAAAGGTATGTCACTTGTTCCTCCCTATTAGCAGATTCAATGATTACAACTTAGGGAAAGAGTCGTGTCCTGTCCTGTTTTGTTCTAGATCCAGGTAGATCTAGGGAGATCTGTTAGTGTTCGCACCTACCGATTAGTCCGATAACACTTCCGAATAATGTCTTCTAAAGTATTTGGCTCATCAAACTCAATTTTGTCCTGGAAGGACTGAGGCAATCCATTAATAAATCATTGCATCTTTACTTTTTCATCATTTATGTAGGGAACATACCTTATTAGCTATAGAAATTTGTTGATATATTCATCTATTGTGAGTTGTCCTAACTTGAGTTCATAGAACTCCTTATTCTTCGCATCAAAGTATTTCTTTGACAAATACTTCTTCTTGAAGTATTTCTCAAATTGTTTCCATGAAAATTCCTTCTCATGGATTCCTTTCACATTCCTAATCTCCTCCCACCAAATGGAGGCCTTTCCATTCTGGTTGAAAATGGCTATTTGAGCCTTTAGGTTTTTAGAGTAGTCATGGACTCTGAAGTACTTCTTCAAGCCTAGTAGCCAAACTTCTGATTCTTCCCCCTTCTTAATTTCTCCATTTAAAGTGGGCGGTTTGGATTTATTACACTCTTCCCCCTTTTTACTACTTGAATATACCTTGGAGTTATCAGTTTCCTCACCAGAGGATTCTTTTGATGAGTGTCTCTTCACTCCATGTTGGGACTTCTTTGAGGTTCTTCTCCTTGTGTGGCCACTTTCAGGACCATTATTTCATATCTCAGGTGGAATTTGAGTTTTCTTAGTATGGGGTTTGTCCACATGACTGGCTATTGGTCCATGTTGCAGTTTCCTTTGTATATCTGATAAAATTTGTAGTAGGACTGTGTTAATTTTAGTTTTCTGTTCCTTCTCTTTTATCAATCTTTCATTGTCAGCCTTACAAATTTTTAATTTTTCCATGAGTCTTCTTATGGTTTCCGCCAAATCTGGGGGGGTTTCCACTACCCTTCTCTCATCAGATTCTTCCTCTCTATTGTGGGAGATTTCCTCCAATTCATTTTGTGTCACCATCCTTCATGCTATAGTTTTCCTACTTTCCACTGATGGCTTGGGTGCTGATAAAACATTTTTTGTTAGTTAATTATCTTACTAGTTTATGAACAACAAATACAATTTGTAAGGTGAATTCAACTTCTTTATGTGGAACAATAATCACACAGTTCAGTCTTTCAAAAACATATAACAACAATAGAAGGTCTCATTCCTCTCTTCAATACTGGTTTAAATAATCTTCTTATGAAAGGGTTAATATAGGGTGTCACCCCTAAACGTTCTCTAATAAGATTTTTATGTGACTCATTCATGAGGCCAAGCATTGTTCCCTTCTCTGATATCAATTTGTAACAAAACCGACCCCTAAGTACCCTTTTTAGGGATGGGGCATCAAAATTTGTCTTTCCTTAATCATCTTGAATCCTTTCCCATGGATCTTCGTGCTCTTCTGCTCATCAAGATCTATGTAACAACTACTACCCTGATCAAATCCGAGCTCTGGATTGGGAGATATGCCCTTCCAAAGCTCTTCGAGCATTATAAGTCAATGGACGCATGGAGACCAGATAGATCTATCTCATTTGTACCATCTCAAGTTCCCCAAAGTCCTGAAGATTCCCCAACATTCTTTCATCTATGGTGGAAGTCCATCCACCGTCAAATCCAACAACGAAACTTCATCCTTGTTTAACATGTAAGATTAAGGGTAATTCGAGGTTCGACGCTTCAACACTGAGCCCGAAATATTGCCACGTGGCTCCTGCCTTTGGCCATTTCATCTTATCTAAGATACTACACCCCAAACCTACAGATTTCTGAAGTGTCGGACTCTCGAAGGGTCCACCCTTACATGTGATGATGTATTAAATGCAACGACAAGGATAGGTGGGTCCTGAGTACTCCACCCGCTAATATACCAAGAGAATACATGTTGGGGGAGGGTGACACATGGAGAGGCAGAGATGGCACATGGCCCCATCAGTGGGTGACATGTTTCATGTTCTAATAGGCACATAGTGATATGAAAATGAAAGGCTTGAGTCTCTTTAAAAACTTCAAGTGAAATGGTATGTTCTTGGGCAATAGGATCAAGTTACAAAGACATAAATATTAATGAGTTTTTACTTAATCATGAGAAACATAACAGTCATAAATAGCCATCAAAATACACACATTAACACAACAAAATGATAAAGGATTTCACCCCTCTCTTGGGCTACATCTTTTGGTCTGGCTTCCAATGGATCATTTTCATTAATGATCAAAGTGTCAAAATTAGTGCTTTACAATGCTTAGAATGAGAAATTATGGCTTCAATGGCTCTATAACATCCCAAAACCCCTATTTGTGCTCCTCTTGCACCTGGTTTGGCCAAAAACTGAGTTGGAATCACTCCTTGGAAGTTTCTCCCAATTCTTTGTTGTCTCTGCTTGCCAAAAGGCACCCAAAATTATTGAACTTGGCTTCTAGGTGTTTCACGTGCCTAAACCTAGCACTCACATGTATCCCACACATTTAGGCATTCTGTCGAACACTTAGCACGATTAGCACCCCAAGGGAGAAGTTCGTGGTCGTGTGGCCCCCATGTGGTCGGGCGCCAACCTATCTTCCCGCTCCTTTGTTGGAAACCGTTGAACTTTCTCTCATTTTTGTGGTCACATGGAAATGTGGAACTAAGGGATAGCTAGCAACCCGAGCTAATTGTTTACCCTGCATCCTAGTTCCATGCTATGACATGTTTCTGTTGTATGAACACCGTGATGAGTGTTGGTTGGTTTAGTATGGTAAGTCATATGTAGATGTAAGACCAAGGGATAGGGATTAGCCCCAACCCTTTTGGTACCCAAATGAAACTTAATACAAACTCACATACCATGTTTAATCATTAGGGGTAAGAACCATTGTGTGCGTGGGTTGGTAGCCCGACCCTTGCCAAGTCTTGCCACCTGTCCCCGGAGGTCGTTGGTTCGACCCCCCATGAACACAACCAAAATTTTATGCAGTGAATGGGGTTCCACGTGGTAACCCATGTCTGGGCCATGTGGCACCATAACATTGGTTCACCTACATGCCACGTGTCTCCACCTGATAGGTACAACTCATATGCCAGTCACCTTCCACGTCAACCTATGCCACATCATCACCTGCCACGTGTCAGTACGATCACCTGCCATGTGTTAGTATGGTTAGATTCCATATCAATATTATGTCTCTACCACATCAACAGTATAGACCTGCCACACTAGCACTGTACGGATTGTACAGTCAACAAAATTTTGTCTATTTGGTAAAGTAGATAGAACGCGATATCTTTCTCATACGATGTCCATTTGAACCCGTTCAAGTTGTGTTGGGATTTTGAGGATGAGGCCTATGCACGAGTCCATTTTGAAGCAATTCCAAGAACTTTGATTTTTGAGCATATTTTGATCCCCTGGATCACTCATCCCCATTGGGAATCTTTTGGACCTCCAAAAGACTACTTTCAGTCTATTTGAAGATGAGGGTACAGTTCCCTCACCTTTCCAACCTTAATCCATTTGGCCTTTCTTGGATTTGTGCCTTTAAGACCAACTCAAAGGTATTCCACATTCCCTCGTTTTGAATTTCTCATCCCGCTGTCAAGGATTGTATCTTCATGCAGTTCTGAAAGATATTCTGGTGAGAAATAATTTATAGAAGGAATATGAACATGCTCTCCTTGATCATCAATCAAAGTAGGCTCATACACTATCAAATTCTCAACATTGACAACTGCGTACATTTGCATATAAGGAGGAAAATCCAAACATAAGACATTGTTACCAATCTTTTCAAGAATATTGAAAGGTCCATCTCTAATTGGTTTCAGTTTTTTACCTTCTCCTTTAAGCCTCTCTTTGCTAATGTAAAGACAAACTTCATCTCCAACTTGGAAACTGTGATCAACACGATGCTTGTCATGTCTTGTCTTGTACTTGGCTTGGATCTTTTCCAACTGTTCTTGTACCATTTGATGCACCAATTGAATTTGTTCAATGAACTTATTTTCACAATAAATGTAATATTGACCCTTAATAGAAATGTCTTTCCCAAAGTTAAAATCTAAAGGAGATTTTGGCAAATAATGAAAGCATGCCTCAAATGGAGATGTTTGAGTCTAAGAGTGCTTAGCCCGGTTGTAAGCATGTTGAATGTAGTGTAAGTGCTCATCCCAAAGCTTAGGATGCTTGCTGCAATAATCATGAAGAATATGCACTATTGTGTTACTAACCACTTCTGTTTGACCATCGGTTTGTGGATGAAAAGTTGTGGTCTTTTTCAGCTTGTTGTCCACGAGTGCCCATAAACTTGACCAAAATTTCCCAATAAATCGAGAATCTCGATCAGAAATAATGTATTTAGGAAATCCAAAATGTACCCAAACATGATGAAAAAACATTTGTGTTGTTTTCTTTCTATACCACAACATAAATATACTCACGATTATTTTTAGACTTAGGTAGGCCTCTTACAAAGTCCATGGAAATGCTTTCCCAAGGACGAGAAGGAACTAGAAGTGGAGTATACAAACCCAAATTTATGTTGCTAGTCTTGCTTGTAGCACATAAATAACATCCTCTTATATATCTTGAAACACTTTGACTCATTTTAGGCCAATAGAAATACCTTTGCAAATTAGCCACTGTCTTTCCTACACCAAAGTGGCTAGCAATAAGAGAAGAATGATCTTGCCTTATGATGTTGACTCTTTCACCCTGTGGAATACATAGCTTGCCAAGATGATACAAAATCTTATCATGCACATGGTAATCCAATTCTTCAACTTGGTTAGAATGACAAAAAGTTGCATAAACCTTTTTAAAATCAACATCTAAATTATACTATTCAACATAGCTCTCATGCATGGAAGAATTATACTTAAGAATATTTGAGGCACTAACAATAGGCCTAGAGAGCATATCAACAACTTTGTTATAATTCATTTCTTATACCTTAAACCAAGTGGAATTGTTGTATAAAACCCATCCATTTGAAGTTCTTTCCCTGTTGTAGCTTTGTTTGTGATTGTAAGTATTGAAATGGTTGATGATCTGTGTGAATGATAGTTTATTTTCCCAACAAATAATGTTTCCATTTTTTCACACTTTGCACCAATGCATACAACTCCTTATTATAGGTAGGATAGTTAATCACAACACCGTTAAAATTATATAATGAAAACAAATGGGCTTACCATGTTGTAACAAGACTGGTCCCATTGCATGATTGCTTGCATTTGTTTGGATCTCAAATGGTTGTCTCAAATTTGGGAGTGAAAGAACTGGAGCTAAACTAATCTTCTCCTTCAATGCATCAAAAGATTTTTGTTGCTTTCCTCCCCATTGAAAAACTTTGTTGATGCTTGTCACTTCATGTAATGGAGCTGCAATTGAAGAGAAGTTAGCAATAAAATTTCTCCAATATTGGGTTGCTCCCAAAAAGATTCTTACCTCTATCACATTGTTGGTCTTGGGCCAATCCAAAATGACTTTGACCTTGGAAGGATCAATTTTCAGTTCTCCTCCTCCAACAATATGTCCCAAGTAAACAAGTGAGGTCTTTCTAGACTCACATTTAGACATCTTCAATTTTTTTTTTTAATTCTTTAAGACATCCAAAAATTTCTTTACATGCATAACATGCTCTTCAAAAGATTTTCTAAATATCAAAATGTCATCCAAGTAGAAAATCACACAATCATCAAGGAAAGGACTTAAAACATCATTCATGACTCTCATGAATGTAGCAGGATCATTGCAAAGTCCAAATGGCATTACCATCCACTCAAACAAACCTTTCTTTGTTTTGAAAGGTGTCTTCCAAGTATCTCCTTCAACAATCCTAATATGATGATATCCACTTCTCAAATCCAATTTAGTAAAATACTTAGCATCTTTCGATTGTTCAAGAAAATCATCAATTCTAGGAAGAGGATAATGATTCTTTACTGTAATCTTGTTCAAGGCCCTGAAATCTACACACATGCGCCATGTACCATATTTCTTTGGAACTAAAACAATTGGTGAGCCACATGGCGATGTGTTTGGCATGATGACCTCTTTTTCAAGAAAATTTTTAATTTGTTTTTTAATTTCATCATTCTCCATGACTGACATCTTGTACATACCAATGTTTGGAAGAGGACAATCTTGTTGCAATTGAATCTCATGTTGGATAGCCCTTTTTTGGAGGAAATCCTTTTGGTTCTTGAAACATCTCATCATATTGGTTAACAAACTCATATAAATCATATTTCAACTTTGAATCACAACCTTAGAAAGATTCTTTTTCAAAATTGTCTTTGGGTTTGATCATCAAGAGGAAAAAATTCTTGCTAGCATTGACCAATCTATTCATTTGTCCAGCATTTACAAGTGACAAATTCAACTTATTTGTATGTTCTCTAACAATGTACTTAAATACACTTTTAAACAAATGATACTTGTTCTCATGACGATGAAAGATGTCTCTCATATCATATAAGTATGGGATTCCCAACACAGTACCATAGATATCCAATGGAATAACATCAAGCTCTACCTCATCTATAAAATTTGCAGTGATGGAAAATCTAAGTTTACACCTTCTCACATGCAATTTGGCATTGTCACATATCCATCCTAGAGGGTATGGTTTAGGATGTGGAGTAGTTTCCAATTTTAGTTTCTTAACAGTGTCTTTAGATATGAGGTTTGTTTGAGATCCAGTATAAAAAAGAGTATCTATCTTGTTATGCTTTGAAATAACCCTTATGTGGAAAACCTCTATTCTTTCTTTTTCATGTTCAGTTTCATTGAGGCTACTACTACTTGAAGAACTAGTACTTGCAATAGAATCCTTACCTTGAAAACCCATGGCTGTAATCTTTGTTTCATCATCCGAATCATAACCTAAATCATGTTGTGTAGTTGCAGTAGTCTTTGGTTTCCCCTTATGGATGAACTTTTTAGGTCTCTTTTCGGGATGAATTTTCCAACAATGGTCTTCATCATGACCATCCTTTGAACATTGTTTACATGTGATTTTCTCTCCCTCTTTCTTCCATTTCCCTTGAACTTCTTCTTTCCTTTGTCTCCATGAAAAAAAGGTTTCTTTCTTCCCTCTTGAGGTTCATTCCTCCCTCTTGCTTCCAAATGAGTTTCCTATACAAAAACTTCATCTAGACTTGTAGGGTTAAACAGAAGTATTGTGTGCCTCAAGTAGCTATGCAATCCTCCAATATATTTGAGTAAAGTTTCTTGAGAATATAAATCTATACCCAAAATAAAATCTCTTCTTCTAAACTCTTGAGTGTAGCTTTGAACACTTTGCCCTTTAGCTTGTATAAAGTTTTACCAATCCATAATAGCTTTATGCATGCATGCTAATGGATAAAATTGTCTTTTAAGTGAAACAATAAAATCATTCCAAGAGGATAAAAATTTACCATGTTTCTTCATGTCCTCTTGAGTTTTGCCTTCACACCAAATGAGTGCTTCACTTTCCAATCTTAGAGAAGCAAGCTGAATCTTAATTTCATCATATTTGATCCTTTGTATCCTACAATACTCTTCAATATGACGAATCCAATTATCCAATTTCTCAGCATTTGCCTCTCCATTGTACATAGGAAATTCAAACTTAATATCAAGCTTAAGCAAAGGAGTTTGTAGAGGAATTTAACCATGTTCTTTTGGAGAATTTGGAGGTGGTTGTGAAATGGTAGAAGAGGTGGAAGATGGAGGTGAAGGAGGTAGAGTATCACCATTTCCTCCATTTCCTTTTGGAGTTTTATCACCACTATATCCATTACCGTTTGAAGGGTTTGAGCTTGCAATATTTCATTTCTTTCTTCAAATAAAACTTTTCACCATCTCTGTCATATCATAGAAATATTTTCTAAAAGATTCATCCTCTGAAGTAAGAGTTTCATGAATCTCCTCATGAGCCATACTTGGTGAATATCTCCTTGAATCTTGAGGTGATTTTGTAGTTCTCCTTCTTGACAATTGAGAACTTGGCTCTACAAGTTGGCCTATTCTTATTGTGAGCTTCAACCTTGTAAGCATCAAAAAACAAACACTTGAAAACAATCAAACCTTCAAAAACCTATGCTCTGATACCAACTTGATCTAAAAATGAAATTCTTGAGTCTTTTTAAAAATTGCAAGTGAAAAAGGTATGTGCTTGGGTAATAGGATAAAGTTACAAACACATAAAGATTAATGAGTTTTTACTTAATCATGAGAAACATAACTGTTGGGCCTTGGTTATGGAAGGAAGCGAATATTAAGGAAATAAGCGTGAAGTATGAACTGTGCAAAAAGCACATTGACTGAGATTGGGTCAAAGTGGTTAAAGAAGCAGAAAAGAAGGAGAAAAGTAAGAGAAAGCTAGTTGTTGAATGAGAAGACCGAGGAAGATAGATCAATAAGGAAGATGGATCATGGACAACTCAGTAAGTGGAAAAATCCATCAACGAGTGGTTGGAGCACCTCACAGGAAAGAAGGAAAGATAGGCTGGTGAAGCCCTGAAAACGCGGGTCAAGTTGACCTAGGGTTTTAGACATCTAGGGTTTTGGCATTTTAGGGTTTTGACACTTAGGTTTTGGTCCAAGGTTGTCTGAGAGTCATTTTAATGTATAAATGAAGGTCAAGAGGACCTAGGATGGGTTCGAGGAGGTAATGTTTGATTATTTTTGTTGAGAGGGGGAAGCATTCTGTTGAGAGAGAGTTTGTGTTGTAAGATCTTCGGCTGGGTGCGAAGATCAACCCTGCAGCTGGGTGCGCAGGGAGGGGAGAGAAAGAGAGAGAGAAGGAGGTATATCTGCAAGCTAAGAGCACAGATAGAACTGTATGTTTTCCTATAATATCAAGAAACACAGTTCTATGGATGTAGCCCTAGGGAGAGGATGAACCACATATATCTTGTTGTTTTTTGGGATTGATGTTGTTTTCTTTTTCCTTCTGATTATTCTGTTATTGCATCATTGTGTTAGATATGAGATATAATTGTGTGAAGTAGGTTTGAGTTGGTAAACTATATCTAGATGATGTGTTGCTATTGTTTTGGACCCACTCTACATTTCCTCTGGTTGTAGACACTTGTTTCCTGCAACCCCCTATCGCTACTTTGGGTGAAACTACATCTGCTTCGCAGGTGTTGCCGAAAGGGCCAGTAGTTAGGGGTTGTTGGTTCACTGTTAGAGCTGAACCCTGGGTTTGCCCCTGTACCAAAAAATGGTTCCGTTGTAGAGATTGAGATCTTCTTGAGGGAATGTCAAGGTTGTTTCCATTGAAGACAAAGATTCAGAAGTGGATAGAAGAACAAGAGAAGGAATTCACATAAGCTCAGAACAAGAACCCTAATCTTAGTATAGAGGATTGGTTGGGAAAGTATATCTTTACTCATATACATGAGATTTTCTTTGGAGGAATTCATAAGGATCTATACAAGTGGCTATCCAGATTGGCAGATTCCTAGTTTGAAATCAGACTCAGACCACCTATGGTTTGGAAATCGACTCTAATCAAGAAGGTCAAGAGAGTTGATAATGTCATGTCAAGAGAATTCGATCACTGGTTTGATAGTACCATTGGAGGGTACATTACTGAGTTTTCTATTGACAAAGTAGAATCATATAGCCAAGCAAAGAGATTTTTATTTAAGGGACCTAGAGGAAAATTTTTACAAATTTCGAAGTTGAAGATCAAGATGTTATTGCATGAGAAGAACATATTGAAGATAGAGTAATCACTCGGACTGAAGAGATAATGTTCAACAACTCAGACAGCGACAACGACACATAGGTTGGACACACGTGCAGTGGGAGATCATTTAGAGGAGTTCATCTAGTGAACTTGTTTTAGCATAATCACAAACCACCAGCATGGGAAGAAGGTTTCTACAATGGAGAGGAAGAAGAGTTACTGAACGAGGAACATTTAGAGTCTTCTAGGGTAGAAGAAGGGAAGACTGAAGAACTTCGTCGAGAAGAGTCAGAAACTTCAGGAACTGAACAGACTGTTGAAGTAAGTACTATCAATCCTCCTATTATTTTAGTAGCATAAGGAACCAGAGTAACCTAAGTTATCAGAGCACTCAGAACACTGGTACAAGTGGTTCAGTACATACTCAGTCAAGAAACCTAGGAATATCTATGGAAGATGAGATGAGGTTACCCACCTTTAGGGGAGATGGATATGAAGATCCTGATCAACATTGGTTCTTATGCGAAGCTACATGGAGTATTAAGAATGTCACTGAAAAAGATATTAAGAGAGCTTAGTTTAGTACTACCCTGAGAGACCGCGCACTGAGTTGGTACATGAAATTTGTCCAAGGAATTGCACAGTCGAAACCACTGAATGAAATTAAGAGTGTGTTGATTACCGAATTCAAGAAACCCAAGTCAGAGTCGGAGTCACAGTGCATCACAGAGATGAAAGAAATGGAGCGGAGAGTAGCTAAACCTGTTTGGGAGTTTGATCAGAGGTTTAAGACCCTGACAGGTCCTTTGAGTTTTCAGATTTCAGACGAATAGAATAAATAATGGTCATTTCTGCCCTCTCGCCACACATCAGAGTCCCTATGATGCAACAGAAGATCGCTTCACAAGCTGAGGAATTGGAGATCACCATGAAACTAGAATCATTCCCTATGGGAGAGTCCAACTCGGGTATGCGTCAAATTTTGAGTCAGCTAACTAGCTTATCACTGCAGGTCGAAGATATGAAGAAGGATAAGGGAAAACATAAAAGAGAAGATATCGGGTGTATCATATGAAAATTAGAGGGCCGCAACAAGGAACATTGTCCTCTATTTCATGAGTACTTGAATTTAGGATCTCCGATCCCTTTGAAGCAGGTTACTCTACCTTGGTGCTAGGTATGTAGAAATCGACATCGCCCTAGCGAATGTTATTACATGAAAAAATATGTCCAGACACCTACCAACCTTTACTGCACATTCTGTAAATATGTGGGGCATGATGAGAAATATTGTAGGTCTTATGAACTCTTGCATGAAATATCAAGACACACATCTAGAATTAAAGGCCAAGTACAATAGGAAGGAAATAATATGCAGTTTAACTCCCTAGGATGAGGAAACTTCAACCCTCGTGGTGGATTCAGAGGAAGAGGAAGAGGAGGAGGTATGGGTCAAGGTTGAGATTAGATCATTTGTTATAGCTGTGCACAACCGGGACATTTGGCAAGGGACTGTCAGAACCCTTGTACCACTTGCAGCTACTACAACTCATTTGAACATGTTATTGAAGATTGTCCTGTGTTGTTAGCCAAAATTCAAGAGAGACGAGGAGGAAACACACAAGTACAATTAATCTCAGTAGAAACTTGTGGAGTGGATCTTAAAGTCATTGTTATCACTAGAGGAGGCACTGCTACAGGAGAATATAGGGTGACTCCAACAAATACTACAGAAGAATCAGGGGTCAGAAGGGTTGCAGAGGAGTTCGATCCAAGGAAAGAAAAGAAGACGTTTGTAGAAGCAAGAAGAGAATTTGGAGGAGATCAGGTTTCTTCATCAAAGGCACCGCTAGAATTGAGAGAATTTGGGATGCCTCTAGAATTCGATCAATCTGAATCACCAGGAGAAGGAAAAGAGGTAAGCAAGCTTTTTAGTTTCTTGTATATGTTCATTGATTTGATTAAGGATGAAAGAGCCATACAAGAACTACAACACTTGATCCGACAGTATGAGCTAGGGAAGGTAGACAATCTACTAAATAGATCAGTACATCAAGTATCCAAAAAGAGAAGGAAAAATAAGGAACTACACCTTAATGCTCATATTGGAGATTATGATATAGATTATCTGGTCCTCGACTTAGACTAGAAGTCAATGTTATGACGAAGCAGACTTGGGCACTTATGGGAAAACCTAAGTTAATTTATTCCCTTATGAAGCTTAGGATGGCTAATCAATAGGCAGTAATCCCCTTTGGGAGACTGGAGCAGGTCCCTATGGCCATTGACAGGGTAAGGACATTTGTGGACTTCGAGGTTATTGAGATAGTTGATGATAGTTGTCCTTATCCTGCGTTGTTAGGAATTTATTGGGCTTTCAACAATTCCACTATTGTTGACTTAAAGAAAAGGAGAATGAAATTTGAAAGTGATGTCCTTAGGGTCATTGCACCTTTGGATCCTGATGAAGGTCGAAGATACATAGAACCCATAAGAGAAGAAGACCGAGCATATGAGCTAGAGAATATATATAAATTGACAGTGATACAACATGATTACATTAACCCTACAACATATGGGAATTTAAGCTGGCGAAGTGCCAAGACATTCTCATCGTTCTCAAAATAAGCACTGGATAATTGGAAGAACAAAATGTATGAATCTTCTACGCGGAGGTGTGCTAGATTGACTAGGGAAGCTCTCTCGATTGACATAGAAGTAAGCAACCTATCCACATTTTATGGTTTAAATCAGTTAGAAACATTCTTATTAGATTTTGAAGAAATTGTACTAGTACAATAGAGATTGTTGGCACTGGAAGAGGCTTTGAAAGCAACACCATCAAGGTGGTGGGGGACACATAAAAAGAACATCGTGGACTGGATGTAATGTCTCACTTTGATGGCAATGCACTTTTCAGAACAAGTAGAAGGATGTGAAGTTCAATACACAAGTCAAAGTTGTCCGAAGGACCATGTGGGAGGTTGTGAGGAGGCCTAGAGTAACATTCCTCAAGAACAGTTGGTGCATAAGTTCATAAACACTCTGGAAACAACACCTATCAATTGGTATCTTCAAGCTGAACTATGCCTCACCACTTTAGATTGGTACAGTATGACTCAGAACTTTGTAGCTACAGTTTTATTTGAAATCCAATACCCTTTAGTAGATTAAGCTCTATAAGTTGTAAGATAAAAAGTCTTTTAGGAGGCACCTAACCTCCCTATTGAGCAAGAAGAGGATGAATGGACTGCACATCTTCAGAAATTGCAAGGATGTTACAATATCAATGTTGATGAAGATGATGATCCTAGGAATGTGAACATCACAGAAATAGAAGGACAAGGAGACGTAGAAGGACCGAGAGTCAAACTACCCTTCATTGGACATCCGATCAAAATCAAGAAAGTTAATATTAGAATAGAGCAAGAACCTAAGCTTGCTAATGTTGGAGATTACTAGGATGATGCCACCAGTGATAAGATCACAGAACTACTGCATGAATATCAGGACTTGTTCCCAACCATGTTCACTAATATGAAGGTCATTAAAGGGCCCATGGGAGAGATGAATATCCTCTTGAAGCCAGATTCTAGTCCAGTTAAGCAGAGACCCTACAGATTGAATCCCAAATATAAGCAAAAAGTGAAGATTGAATTAGACAGAATGTTGGAAGTAGGAATCATAGAACCCATTGAAGAGTTAGAATTGATTAGCCCTATGGTGGTACAAGATAAGAAGACATGAGAGATCAGGATCTGTGCAGATCTCAGGAAGCTCAATGATGCTTGTTTTCATGACCCATTCCCTACAACTTTCACCGACAAAGTGTTAGATAATGTAGGAGGTCAGGAAGTTTACTCCTTTAAAGATGGATTTTTAGGTTATCACCAGATCAGGATTGCCAAGGAAGATCACCACAAGACCACATTTGCAATAGAAAGGGGGTCCTACCAGTACAAAGTGATGCCTTTTGGATTGAATAATGCACCAACAATCTTTTCTAGGGTGGTGGTCAAATAATTCAAGGATTTTTTACATAAATGTTTTGAAGCATATTTTGATGATTGGATTGTTTTTAGATTATTGCAAAACCATATTGAATGCTTAAGACTAATGTAGGATAAGTCCAGGCAAAGTCAGATTTCCTTGAACTTGAAGAAGTGCATCTTCTTTTCACCCTTTGGAGTGCTGCTAGGGCATATTGTGTGTAAGCAGGGGTTGCTGTTAGATCCATCCAAGATTTCCATTATTTTTTATCTACCTCCCCCTACTTTGGTTGGATAGTTTCACACTACGCTGGGACATACTGGATACTACAAAAATTTCATTAAGGGATATGAACAGATTACAACACTTATGGAGAAGTTATTAAGGAAATATTATCAGTTTCAATGGACAGAAGAATATCAGCAGAGCTTCGACACACTGAAACAGAAAATGGTTACTGGACCTATTCTGGTTTTCCTAGATTGGAGCAAGGAATTTCACGTGCATGTCAATGCTTCTTCTATTGCACTAGGAGTAGTGTTAGCACAACTAGGAGTAGGAGATATTGACCACTCGTTAGCCTTTTCTAGCAGGAAGCTATCTACAACTGAGATAAACTATACTACCACTGAGAGAGGAGGTTTAACCATGGTGTATGCATTGCAGAAGTTTTGAAACTACTTATTGGGAGGACATTTTTAGATGTTCACTAATCACTTTGCATTGAAATACCTAGTCAACAAGCTAGTGTTGGGGGGAAGGATATGAATATGGTTAATACTATCACAGGAATATGACTTTGAGATTGTGGTCAAGCCAGGGAGAATGAACAAGGGACCTGACCACTTATCTAGGTTGGAACATGGAGAGGAACCTACCAGTTTGGAGGATACACTACCAGATGCATAGTTGCTAGCCATTAGAAGGGTTGATGATCACTTCACCGAGATAGTGAAGTTCCTGTAAAAAATAATGACACCTTGTGTATATTCAATCATTCAGAAGAAACAACCGGTAGTTCATGCTGCAAATTTTTCACTTATAGCTGGACAACTATACAAGATGGGACCTGATGAGATTTTGAGGAGATGTGTTATGGAGGCAGAAAGACCATTGATTCTAGAAGAAGCACATGAAGGAATTGTAGGAGGACACTACGCAGGAAAAGAAACAATGCATAAGGTTCTTAGAGCTAGCCTCTGGTGGCCTACTTTACATAAAGATGCTAAGGAATACTATAAAGCCTGCGATGTATGCCAGAGAATTGGGAAACCTTCTAGAAGAGATGAGATTCCTTTAGCACCATAGCTGACCTTACAGGCATTTGAGAAATGGGCTATTGATTTTGTGGGACCTATCAACCCACAAGGAAAACACACAGGAGTTAGATATATCATCACTACGACAATGTATTTGAACAAATGGGAAGAAGCAAGAGCAGTGAAGGACTATAATGCAACTACATCTCCATGATTTATATTTGATGATATCATAACCAGGTTTGGATGCTCGAAGACCCTAATGAGAGATCAAGGGACACACTTTATTAATAAGACTATTGAAGTGTTGACTTAGGAATTTGAAGTCCACCATCAGAAGAGTACTCCTTACCATCCACAAGCGAATGGGATGGTCAAAGATTTCAACAAGATCTTGGAAACAACACTAACAAAGATTTGCAGTGTGAACAAGGATAATTTGGATCTGAGAGTATCGACAGTGCTATGGGCCTATATAACTACTTGAAAGAATATGAAAATGAAGACTCCCTTTAAGTTGGTTTATGGTCTAGAAGCAGTTGTCCCTATGGTATATTTGGTTCCTAGTCTCAGAATTGCAACATTCACAGATATGGATGACATGGGCGTTGTTCAAGAGAGGCTCGCATTGTTGGTGGAACTAGAAAAAGGTAGATTTAATGTAGGATTTCATCAGTAGGTACAGAAGGAACGAGAAGAGGCCTACCATGATAGACATATCATGAATAAAGACTTTAAGCAAGGAGATATGGTATTGGTATATGACAACAAGTTCATGAAGCATCCAGGGAAGTTCATAACACATTGGCTTCAACCATTTGAGGTCGCCTATGTTACAGAAGGAGGAGCTGCACAGTTGAAGACACTGAATGAAGAGTGGAAGGAAGTTTTAGTAAATGGGAGTCGATTGAAATTGTACTATGAGAACCAGCTACCTCACAACTCTTAATAAAAGAATAAGGAGAAGGGTCTAGGTACCAGGTGCATTTGAAACTGGGTACCAGACACAGAAAAGACAGTATGCATAGGGAAGAAAGGGATAGAGTAGAGAGAACAGGCTACCCTGCGCAATCTAAAGTCGAAGTGAAACAGAAGGTTCAGACATGAAGTGCCTTAGGACGAGTCACATGTGAGTGTTGGTGGCCTGTTGGGACTTGGTTATGAAAGAAAGTAAATATTAAGTAAAGAAGCACAAAGTACGAAATGTGCGGAAAGCACATTGATTGAGATTGGGTTGAAGTGGTTAAAGAAGCAAAAAAGAAGGATCAAAGTAAGAGAAAGTGAGTTGTTGAACTAGAATATCAAGGAAGACATATCAACAAGGAAGATGGATCATGGACAACTCAGAAAGAGAAAAATCCATTAACAAGTGCTTGGAGCACCTCACGGGAAAGAAGGAAAGATAGGCTGGGAAAGCCCTAAAAACGTTGGTCAAGTTGACCTAGAGTTTTAGACACCTAGGGTTTTGACACCTAGGTTTAGGCCCAAGGTTGTCCGAGAGTCATTGTAATGTATAAATAAAGGTCAAGAGGACCTAGGATGGGTTCGATGAGGTAATGAGTGATTATTTTTGTTGAGAGAGAGTCTGTGTTGTAAGATCTTCAGTTGGGTGAGAAGATCAACCCTGAAGTTGGTTGACGAGGGAGGGGAGAGAAAGAGAGAGAGCAGGAGAGAGATATGAAAGCTAAGAGTGCATATAGAACTGTATGTTTTCCTTTAATATCAAGAAACACAGTTTTGTGGACATAGCCCTATGGAGAGGGTGAGCCACGTATATCTTGTTGTTCTGTGGGATTGATGTTGTGTTCTTTTGCCTTTTGATTATTCTATTATTGCATCATTGTGTTAGATCTGAGATATAATTGTGCGAAGTAGGTTTGAGTTGTTAAATGATATCTAGATGTTGTGTTGTTGTTGTTTTGGACCCACTTTGCAGTTCCTCTAATTGTAGACACATGTGTCTTGCAACCCCCTATCACTACTTCTGCATATTCTTCGCAGGTGTTATCGAAAGGGCCAATAGTTAGGGCTTGTTGGTGCACTGTTAGAGTGGAAACCTACGTATCCCCCTGTAGCAACAATAATAGTCATAAACAACCATCAAAATACACATATTAACACAACAGAATGATCAAGGAGTTCACCCCTCTCTTGGGCTACATCTCCTAGTCCAACTTCCAATGGATCATTTTCATTAATGCTCAAAGTGTCAAAATCAGTGCTTTATAATGCTCAAAATGAGAAATTGATGGCTTCAATGGCACCATAATGTCAAAAAACCCCTAGTTGGTCTCTTCTTTCACCTGGTTTTGCCAAAAACTGAGTTGGAATTACTCCCTCGAAGTTTCTCCCAATTCTTTGTTGTCTCTGCTTACCAAAACACAACTAGAATGATTGAACCTAGATTTTGGGCATTTCTCGTGCCTAAACCCAACACTCACGTGCATCCCAAACATTTAGGAATTATGTCAAACAATTAGCATGATTAGCACCCCCAAGGGAAGAGGTCTTGGTCGCGTGGACCTGATGTGGTTGAGCATCGACCTATCTTGCCGCTCATATGTTGGCAACCGTTGAAATTTCCTGCGTTTTTGTGATCACGTGGAAATGTGGAACTAAGGGCTAGCTAGCTGCCTAGTCTAACCATTTAACCGACGTCCTGGCTCCACGCTATGACATGTGTCTGTTGTATGAACCCCACACTGAGTGTTGGTTGGCATAGTATGATAAGTCATATGTAGCAGTAAGACCAAGGGTTGGGGCTTAGCCCCAGCCCTTTTGGCACCCAAATGAAACTTAACAAAAAATCATATACCATGTTTAATCATTAGGGTTAAGAACCATTGTGTGGGTGGGATAGTAGCTCGACCCTTGCCAAGTCTTGCCACCTATCCCTGAAGGTTGCAAGTTCAACCCCCTGTGAACACAACCAAAATTTTATGCAATGGAGGGGGTGTCACATGACATCCCATATCTAGGCCATGTGGAACCATATAATTGATCCACCTACATGCCATGTGTCACCACCTAATAGGTACAACTCATATGCCAGTCACTTTCCACGTCAACCTCTATTATGTGTCAGTACAACCACCTTCCACATGTCAGTATAATCAGCTGCCATGTTAGCGGTATAAATCTACCACATCAGCAGTACAACCTTGCCACATTGGTAGTATGGACCTGCCATGTCAGCACTATATGGTTTGTACGAACTGTATAATTAGAAAAATATTGCATGTTTGGAAAAGCGGAAAAAACATGATATATCTATCATATAATGTCTAATTGAACCCATTCAAGTTTCTTTGGGATCTTGAGGTCGAGGCCTACGCACGAGTCTATTTTGAATAAATTATGAGCACTTTAATTTTTGAGCATATTTTGATCCCCTAGATCACA